>PVKN010018316.1:0-16897 GCA_004027915.1 Capromys pilorides
ATATATATATATATATATATATATATATATATATATATATACATTAGTTAAAAGGTAAAACAAATTAGTCAAACTTTGAAGGAAATACTGAGAACTATTTAGCTAATATGTAACTATAAAATACTTTATAGGCATGTGCACAATCCATATAGTTGCTTAAATTTCATGATCCTTAAATACACAAGTATAAAAATATCCACATAAGGTAAGACTAAAAGGTAAGCACCAGTTGAAACCTCTGGAATATTGGGTAAAGGACTCAAAGCGCCTTACTCACTTTGAACGTATTGGAAAAAACAACCAGAGCTGGGAAAGAAGAAGGTTTCCAAAAACTGGAAATAGAGAAAGGAAGGGGTTTCCTTTTAAAACTTCCAAAAGGAACACAGCTTTGAAAATACCATTAGTTCAGTGATATCTGTCTGAAACTTCTTCAGTACAAAATAGAAAATAAAGGCTTGAGGGGTTTCTTTTCTTTTTGTATTTTAGGGAAAGGTCTACAGGGTGTTCAGGGTCTCACTACTAGATTAGACTTGTAGTGATCTGCCTGTTTACAGAGTCCCAAGAGCTGGGATTACAGAAGCAAGCCACCATGCCCAGTCTCAATTGCCATCTCTGTGCCCAGGGGTGGGGCCAGCGTGGTAGGCCCGGGAATCAAATCCCAGCCCCTGCACCTGCTTGTTGGTGCTTTAGTCCACTGAGCTATTTGGCAAGCTGTAAAGGCTTGCTTTAGAAGTCACTAAACTTGTGATTTTTTTTTTATGACAACAAAAGAAAATTGACCCAACAAAGATAGCTAAATATGTTTTATCATTTTGATCTGATTTCAATGTTTCCCAAGTTAGGTGAAAATTATTCTGAAGTAAAGGACGTAGAGTACTTTTGTGTCCCTGACATAAATAGATGGAGATTCTCAGAGTCCTGGACCCAGCCAGAAGATATTTGATTTCATTGGAAAGACTTTCATTAATGATAATGTAACTCAAAGAAGGTTTTACTCACTGGGCAGGTGATTATGAAGAAAATCTGAGAAACAAATCTGTCTGAATTCTCAAAATCATTGTCTACTTAAATATTAAATTAAGCCATTATTTTCTGAATATTATCTTTTAATTATACCTTTAGGGATACTTCAGCAGGAGCAATGTAATTATAAGACATGATATGAGCAATTTCATTTTCCTTTCTATTTATTCAGTCACTCAGAATGGTTCAAAATTATCTTTATTTCAGAGTACACAAAGATTTAGGCTGATATGAATGAGATAGAAGAAGGGTTACTAAGCAATTACTTTACTCATACATTGAAACTGCAGCACTTCTGAAAGTGTAATCACCAAGTTCTATTTTATATAAGAATGGAAACACAATGCATTTACTGTCAATTAATTCTTTAAGGGAAAAATGTATTTATGAGGATAAATTTACATCTTTGAGGAAAGTTATCAATTTCTTGTAAATCTGTAGATGGCAGTGCTCTAACAACTAGTGAAGCCTGAAAGAATTCAAATTTACAAGACTGAGAGTGACTTGGACTCACTTTCAGAGCAACAGACCCATTTGCTTTCATACAGGCCTAAGAATTCTTGAAAAAGACTATGTTATTTGAGCATCATTAATGAAGATAATATATACTAAATATGGTCTATTTTATTTACTCAAGTTCACCAACATAGATCTCTGTTTGTCTACATAACATGCAAAGCTAAATTATCCTACAAAACTTGCAGCACCGGGATGAAATATGCCAAACACTTAAGTGTCCCTCTATCTTCACTCTCAAACTAAGAGGTTCTCATTGCATTTCTCAGTTGCTTAAGAAAATAAACAACTTTCTTTTATAATTTTTTTATGTATTTAGCACAGGGTCTCATTGCATAGATCAGATCCTAGTGACTCTCCCGTTTTCAGCCTCCCAAAGTGCTGAGATTATAGGCCTAGGCCACCACACCCAGTCTCCATCATCGTCTCAGTGCACCTTGCGGGCAGAGCCAGCATAGCATAATGGGGATTAAACCCAGGTCCCTGCGCTCTGCCTAAGCAAGCACTTTAATTCTCTGAGCTATGTAGCCAGCCCAAAAAAAATAGATAACTTTCTGACTATGTAACTAACTGTCTTAGTTACTCTTCTCTCATTGCTGGACAAATACCTGATATGCAAGCTTAGGGAAGGAAAGGTTTATTTAGCTCACAGCTACTGGAGGTTTCATAGTTAAAAGCAGCCTGAATGACACAGCAAGACCTCAAGACACTGCACCTCGGTGTCCAGGATGATCCACTCCATCCCTCCAAGAGAGGCCACTATGTCTGGGGGAATGGGGAGGTGGGGAATTACATACTGTCAGTTTAAGTTTCCACCAGTTTCTGGCCCTACCCTGGTCCTCTGGCCCCATCCCACAAGCACTGTGCTTGACTGCTCCATGATTTTCATGAGGCTTTGGGGGAACAACTAGATACAAATCATAACACTAACTGTATTTTTCAAGTGTAATATTTTAAATTAAAGTCTTTAGTAAACACAGATGAATGAAGACCTTTTGATGTAAGTTAATTTAAGCTATTCTTGAAAGGAGAAAAGAAAACAATAACTTGTGTAAAACCACAACTAGAAACCACATTCAAAGTTATGAATACAATATAAAAATGTTCTACTTTCAAAAAAGTATCCTGTGTGGAGCATTTCATAGCAGTGGAAATCTGCATATCTGTGTCCAAACTCATCCACAACTGTGTATATCCTCAGACAACATCACACTGTGTCTTGATTGATGTGTCTATGAAGTTGGCTTGGACTGTCATTTTTTCCCCATTTTCACTTTGATAAATAATTGATTTTTATACAGAGAAATATAGAGAATGTGATATTAAAGAATACAATGTTCTGTACACTGCAATAGTATAGTTTCATAAACTTCTGGATATTCCTACAGGTTCTCCACCCTAGTATACATAAAGGACTAATGAAGTAACAAGGAGATGAGTACAAAGCCTGGTAGCAACAGAAAATACACAAAAGGCACTATGCTTCCCAAGTACATCAGCAGTGTACTCCTTAGTGGTTGAGACTTGTCTATGATCTCTGCCTAAAGACTCTTTCCCCAGAGTTCTTTCCCATCTCTAAGCCTTTCCCGTAATCTTATTTCCCCACAGAAGCTGTCCCCATTCATACCACATCACACTGAGCCTGCACTATTATTCCTCATAGTCCTTATTGCCTTTTGGCTATTGTATATTTATTTGCTTTATTTATTTTTTGTCCTTCTTGACCCCTTTGCCACAGGGGCATCACTACAATACAAGTTTCATGAAAGCAGAGCCTTGTCTATTTTGTTGCTTACTATATAAGTACCTAGACCAGAGCCTAACCCACATTTACTGAACACATGAATAAGTTTATCATCCTCCTTTAAGTCCTATCAAATCAGATTTCTTTACCTGGAGCATTTTCTAAACTTTCTGTTTAGTTGACTCGATGATTTGCTGTTGAAAAGTTTAAACCTACAGTCTGCTGAGAATATTTTGAGGTCTGAAAAAGAAAAATTGTAATAAGCTATGGAATAACAACAAATAATGGAATGTCCCACATGGCTGTGTCTTGAGATTTTATAAAATGACAGCTGATCATTTCTTCTTTCATTGGTCCATATTTGTTTGTATGCCTAACAAGCCCCCAAGTCTTGAAGGAAGATGGGAAAAAGAATCAGAGCATAAGGCTTTGAGTTCAAGAAAGAGGCCCAAACTCAGTGATCAGAATTTCAATGATCTGTAAAACCATGTCATTATCATGAGATCACCAAAAAAGTAGATAGAGGTAGAAAAAGAAAAACAAGGGCTACAAGAAGCCAATATTTTGGCCCTAGTCCTTCAAGGTCAGTGAGGACTCAGGAGATAAGAGAACCTGTGCTATAGCAGCCTATAACTCAGGGGTTTCCCAAATTTTCTGTTCAAGGAGATATGGGGCTACAGAGGAAAGGGACTGAAGATACACAGTGTGCCAAAAAGAGTCACCTAGAGAGAAAACATTCTCTCAGGCTTTCACAGAGAGTCAACTGGTCAAGCATTGGTCATGACTCATCCAGGTGGCTGACACTGACAACAGTTCTACAAAGCACTGTACATGGCTCCAAAGTAAATCCTGAGGGAATTTGACTGAACTTGAGGGATACAAGAGTTATATGTTTTGCCATACAAGCTTAAACTTGCCCTTAACCACCCAGAAGAAAAGTTTAACCACAAGGCATAAAACAGAAAGCTAGATTAGAATGCTGAGCTGTAAAAGGCTTAAATCAACAGCTTCTAACATTACCAGTTTTACCAATAACCCACTGTGATTATCAAACATTGGATTATGTATACAACTACTTTCTCTTAATTCAATGAGAAGAAATTTGGTTGTATCAATAATGATTTGAAAAATTATAACACCTACACCCTGTGTTCTGCATAACTAATAGGACAATATGCATTGCATCAAATATTGAAATGTGCTACTAAAGTGTTTTGAAACTGTCACATTGTTATACATTGTTATTTCTTATTAAAAGTAATACAAAAAGAAAACAATCCCAGAACTGAAACCCAGAAACTCTATCACTTACAGCCTGAGAGGTGAGAAAAAAAACATTTGAGACTAAAGAGGAGTTTCAGATCTGCAGGAGGAAAGCAAAACAAGAAGACAGTGCTTCAAGGGCAAGGAGTAGGAGGTGACCTGATTTAAATGTGTCTAAAACTGGAGTACAGCAAAGCTGTTAAGCTTTTACATAAGAAAAATTAGTTTGCAGTTGCTGTGATCAACAGTTTTCAAGCTCAGCAGCATAAGCACCTGCCTGAAACGTGCAAGTCCTAAGTTTGATCCCCCGTACTGGAAAAGAAAAAAAATTCAAGCCAACATCAGGATTGCAGACAACTTTAAATTACTATTTAAAAGGTAACAATTTTCTTGATACCCCTACCAAAAACAAAACAAAACAAAACATTCCTTAAAACCCTTAAGATTAATCTCAACAATTAACCTGTTCCATCTTCTGATTACATTATGAAAGCAAATAACAGTCCTTGTAATCATGGTGGGGAAGTGATGTAGTGGATTATTATAAATGTAAGGAAAATCATACAAAAATTGCCATAATCTGACTCCTCTCTTCACTCATTAAGTTTCTTTAGTAATAGGAAAGAATTCAAAATATAAAATTTTCTTTTCTGCTTTTTTAATGTAAAATACTTGCATATACTAAAGTCTAGAAAAACCTTTGCTTAAACATAATTTGTCAGTTTTACAGAATTTGAGCGTTGAAATCACCTTACCAATCTATTTCAAGTTTCTTAGTTTAAAGGATAGATTGATATACACAGAGCTGGAGCTCAAATTTGATTTTCCCAACTTACCTAAAGCTTCATTATTCCCAGTATTTGCTACAGTCTCAAAAGGGATGTTTCTTAAGACAAATTCAAGATCAGTGTTATATGAGATCTTAAACATTTTTATGAGAAAGCAATTCATAGGCAAATAAGCCTGGGAAGGTCTGCTCAAAGTTAATCAGGTTTTATTCCTCTTCTTTATTTTCTGGCAATTATACAGCCTCAGTTTACACCTATAAACTGTAAAGTTATCATTCACATATATGTATTAGACCAAATTGTAATAAGTTTAATTAAACTTTATGATGTTTATTTTCTTCTTTTAGTTGTGATTATTTTTTGGGGGGGATGAAATAATTTGCTTCTGAAGATCAAAACACTCAATACAAGAGCTGATGAGATAGTTCAGCAAACCAAGCACCTACTTAGGCAAACCCAGGAACCAGGCTTCAATACCCCACACTGAGGTACACTGAGACTGGGCATGGTGGCACATGCCTATAATCCCAGTGCATGAGAGGCTGAAAAGAGGAGGGTCATTATGAGTCCAATTTGTAAACCATGAACTAATCACATTTAAGAAAGTAAATAATACTTGGATTCTATAACTAAGCATGAGTGTGAGAATGTGCAGGTGTTTCTTAGGAAGTCTTTTCTACATATTTCTAGATTAAAGTGGACAAAGGAAGACAAGGAAGAAGAAGAGAAAATAGGGGAGGATAGAGAAGAAAAAGGTAAAGTTGCAAGTGCAGTTTAAAGTATATCTTATTAACTCAACAAGAATCTGGAGTTGATGGAGTATTTTATTTACTGCAGAGATGGTAAATGGATTTTTATTCCTGTCAAAATTTCTATCTGCTTAGAAAGATTTCAGACTTTGACATCTCCAAATGCACAGCGTATCAAACTGTCTTCCTAACATGCCTAATCTTTACTTCCTACACTTTTCATGCATTTGCCAACTGCATACATTATCATAATGAATAAAACAAGTGCAGGATGGTTCAACTATTATAGGAAATAGGGCCACAGAGGGATGTACTGTAATCACACTAGAAAGTTCATTTTTGACACTGTGTAACATCTTGAACTAAAATGCTTCTTGACTGCCAACTACTTCTGTAAGGTTAGTCACATTTCTCTCAATAAATAATAGAGAAAATGAAAACATCAACAGAAATTAAACTTTGGGTATTATAGCAAAAATTTTCTGTCAGTATTCATAACTGTCTAAAAACACACAAAATAAGTCCATTTACGGTTTTCTCTTTTCCTATACACCTACTGTTTGGTAGTGCTCTAAATGGATCTCACTGGAATAAATGTTCATAGAAGATATTTTCAATGGTCAGAATATTTAATAATTACTAATCCACTGTATATTATTGTCTTCACAGTAGTTGTTCAGAGTACAAGATGCAGATAAACATTCTTAGCACAAATCTTTCCTGTCATTGAGCTAAGAGAAAGTAACTGTATATATAGCCCAACAGTCCATAATAGTAGTGGGTTATCAGCAGACCTGGCAATGTCAGAAGCTGACTTGAACCTTTTACAGCTCAGCATATTAATATGGATTTACTTTTTATACTTTGTGGTTAGACTTTTCTACTGGATGGTTAAGACCAAGATAAAGCAAGGCCTATATAATAAAAATGTAACTTTTGTATCCAACAAGGTCAGTCAAATCCCCTCAGGATTTACTCGAAACCATGTAGAGTGCTTTGTAGATCTTTTGTCAGTGTCAGCCATCTGGATGAGTCATGACCATTGCTTGAACAATTTGCTCTCTGTGAAAGCCTGAGAGAATGTTTTCTCCCTAGGTGACTCTCCTTAGGCACACTATACCTCATCAATCCCTTTCCTCTGTACCCCGTAATCTCCTTCAACAGAAAATTTGGGACACTGCTGAGTTATAGGATGTTACAGTACAGGTTCTCTTATGTCCTGAGTCCTCAGGATGGCTAGAGCCAAAATATTGGATATCCTTGTAGCCCTTCTTTTTCTCTAATGTTTTGGTCTGCCAACTTGTTGTTAACCCTCCACAAGAGAAGCTTAGTGATATTACTATCCTGTATGGATTTGTGCTAAGAATGTTTATCTGCATCTTGTACTCTGAGCAACTCCTGTGAAGACAATAATATACAATGCATTAATAATCATTGTAACTGTGCTACTAATCTGCTTCGAAACTATCTCCTTGTTATTTCTTTCTCATTAAAATTAATAAAATTTAAAAAAGAAAATATGGTACTATCTTGTACATGGGCACTTGAGCTTAACACCACTGTCTTTTTGAATATGAAACATCTTAGACATAATATGGAACTGGTATTTTCCATCGATCATTGATATTCTAATAAATCCCTATAGAATGTGATAAAAAATAATTACACATATTTACACAGAGGTTTGGAAATCTAACCCTACACAAAATTATAACAGGCCAATCCTATGCTATTTTTTGCTGTTTATTATTCTCTTTTACTACCTTTAAAAAACATTTACTTGAGAGAGAGAGTATAGCAATAATTGATATGACATTAAAAGCAGTACACATTTAGAAGACCAGGATGATAGGTATTCCAAGCATGGTTTTAGTACTACACATTTCTATCCTCAATGTAGTTGCTTAGTTCACAGATATGAGCATATACTGTTATTTAGCCCCTAGTTTAAACGCTCAAAAGAAGAAACTAAAATGGAAAGGTACAGCACAGTTAAATGGAAAGTGAGAACTTAAGGATTAAACAATGAAGAGAGAGCAAGGAGAAAAGTTAGGAAACATGACAGGGGTAAAACCATGCATTTACACACAAGATAGTAAATACAATGGTCCTAAGAATCTCTAACAGGTTTTTGAAACTAGCAGTTAATTTGTACTTTTTTTTTTTTTTATGTCACCGGGCAGTGGCAGCACACTGACTGCAGTCCACTATGTCACCAGATGGGTGAACAATAAATCTACAATACACTGCTTGCTAAGTTGCTGGGTTAGGTGTATTAAATGTATTTCAACTTATATTGTTTTCCACTTACAATAAGCATATCAAGAGACAACACTCATTTAAGTTGTGTCTACATACTACAAGTAACACAAAGTGGCAAAAACAAGTGGGTCCTATGGAGAAAATCAAAGTAAAGGCATTTTGTAACAACAGTAAACTTGTCGGCAAATCACCATGAATGTGTACAATTATGGGACATAGTTTTTGTGGACATTGTTAGAGTCCTTGGTATAGTTTTAAGTGTATACATGTTAGGAGGAGTCTGAGCATTTCTCAACCTTTATGAACCAGGAGAAATATAGAATGTCAGGTGATTAAGAAACACCCAACTGAATTGATCAGCATAGCTCTGAGTGGTGCAGATGGGATTTACTTAAAACAGAAGATCCACCCTATGTGAAAGTGGCACCAACCGATGTGCTTGTCAACCAAATGGAATAAAGGGAAACGAGAAGGAAAGCTTGCTTCTGTTTCTTTGGAGGAGCTCCGGTCTTCACCTTCACCTTCTGTCTCATCTGCTGGCTTCCAGTGCAGACTCTCCATGCTACTGTTTCAAAATATGTGGGGCACTATAGGGAGTTCCAGGCCTTAGACAAAAAGCTACTGTGTGCAGACAGCTCTTTGCCACTTTTCCATGCTTGCCTCTGACGGAGGTGATTGTTAGCCAATTTTGTAAATTTTTATCTACACGTATAACTTACATTAAATTTTTTTCTCTCATAAGGAGACTGCCATACCTCGTAATACATTCACATGGGATTTTAATTTCAGATTACTTGAAGCAAAGGTACGAATGTAAGAATCAGTGTTTTGTTAGTAGCTACACACACTCACACACATACACACACACACACACACACACACACACACACACACACACACAAACACCACTTTCTCCTATGTAAAAGGATTCTAATCCATTTCCCCTGGGAATAAGAAAGATAAATGAACAAGTCAATCTCTGCTAAAGATAAAGCATGCTTTATCTTCATTTTGTCTTCTTTATCTTCATTAATTGGACTATTTAAGAAAAGGTAGAAATGAAGAAAATGTGGACCAAAAATGATGGATTACTTTCCTTGGTTTATACCTCTTATCCCTTCTTTTTTAAATATGCACAACTCACATTTTATGCTTTACATTATTTTACTTTAATAACACAGTAATTACACATTTTAGAGGGACCTCTAGGTGATAGTTCTGTATACACACAGCATATCATGATCAAGCAGAGCTACCTATTTTCCATGTACATACATATCTGTTTTTCTCTATGTCAAGAGCTGTCTTCAGCTCCCTTGACCCTAGGACATATCACCCAGTACCCACCATTTAAAGTAGGCAGCGTTTATTCCAGATTATAACTTGTAAAAGGTTTAGGTCATGGTCAGCTTGCACCAAAGAAGGAGGCATGGCAGGCACAGGAACACTGGGAGGAGGGAAGCTGCTCATTGCGTGGCATCCCCAAAGGCTGGGGAGCCAAGGCAGGAGCTGGGAGGGAAACATCAGCTCCAGGTCATGACCACAGAGAACTGCCTTGCCGATGGGGTCCCACCTCCTCCTATCAAGTCAGCTACAACACCCCATAACTCAATCACCTACCAGAAGCCACACTTAGGATTACATGAGGCTACAGAGAGACATCTAAATAGAAATGCTAGTGTCTAGACATCATTATTCTCTTTTCAGAGTGAATGTTTAAAGATTACACACATGAGAGAAAAGAAGTAGCTTGTAACTTTCTGTGTCTGGCTATTTTACTTAACACAATGTCTGTCAATGTTATTTATTTATTTATTTATTTGGTACAGGGCCTCACTGCACAACTCAGACTCATAGTGATCCTCTTTTGTCAACTTTTCCAGTGATGGGATTACAGGGATATGCCACCACACCCGATTTCAGTCGGCAGCATGGCAGTACCACATGTGGCACCGGGAATTGGACCCAGGTCTTGTCCTTGCCAGGCAGGCACTTACACAACTGAGTTACCCCCCAAGGATCACCCAGTATTGATTTTGCCACAAATATGGGGATTTCATGCCTGTTTATGACAGAGCAATGCCCTATTATTTATGCACATTTTGTATACAAACATATGCATATATACATTTTCTTTATGAACAGTTTTACTGATTTCATATCTTAACTACTGTGAATAGTGCTGTAATAAATATGGGCATACACATATCTTTAGTATCATTTCCTTTCAAAGTATGCCCAGAAATAGGATAGTTCAACCTTTCAATAGATTGATTTTTATTTATTTGTTTTTGGAGGAATCTCCATATTATTCTTAATAATGGCTTTGCTACTTCTGTTATAATTTAGATCTAAAATGTTCCACACAGTTCTCATGTGTGTGGGAGGGTATTGGATCATGGATATAATATCCTCTTCACTGCATTCACCACTGATATTTTGAATGGCTCCTACCTTGAGGTTAGGAGAGGGGATCTGATCAAAGAGGTGAATCACTGCAAGGATGACCTAGAAAGGTGTTCATCTTTCCTGAACTCCTCTTGCTTTCTCTGCTTCCTGATCACCATCATGTGAGCAGCTTTCCTCATTATGCCAATCTTCCATGCTATTTCTGCCTTGGAGCTGGATGATGATGGACTAAACTATGAACCCAAATAAACCTCTCATATTTTAAATTGTAGGTGTTAGGAATTGTGTCTCAAAAAAGAGAAAGCTACATTACAGGCCCACTAACAGAATAAAGGAGTTCCACTTCTTTGTAAGTATAGAAAGACCTTATTGGTACTTGTCACAATCTGAGAAGTTTGTATTTATGATCCCACAGATAAAATATTGGAATCCCAACAATTCAATTTCAATCTACCACACACACAGTGCAACCCATGGCTAGAATAATGACACTAAGGCATATGTGTAGTTATGGTGAACTCAGGGGGTCCTAAATCCATCTATGATGATGTTTATCAGGAACAAAGGCCTTTATCCACGACCAAAATCAGATTGTGTGCATTTGTGAGGAAGAGAATAATTTGGGGATGAATGACTGTGAGAATTTCAGAAGTAAGTAAGGGTCATGAGCTGTGCTAAGTAGGGGCTGCCAGTCACCTCTGTGATACGCAGAGAAGGATGTGCAGAAAGAGTAATATGCGTCACACAACTTTTGTTTCTAATGTTTTGAGTTGGTTCTTCTGCTCTAATGTGTAATCTTTCAAGCTCTAGGAAGTCATAGCCTCTATGTCCAGGCTAGATCCCAACCCCACAACGTGGAGCATTGATTCCTCATCCCATCTTGACCTGATTCACACTATGGAGTTTCAGGTGGTAGTTCTAGGAAAGCATGTGTGCCACCTTCAAAGACTACCACAAACACCTCTACTAGACCTATAGGCATTGCTTGAAAACAGCTGAAGGGATAAGGAAAAGTCCTAAACAGCTCTGTACATATCAGTACATGGAAATAGGTCAGGCTCAGCCAAAATGGAGATGATTGCTTCTTTTTCAAGGCAAGTCAGCCAGGTGGTCTTTTTTTGTTTTTGTTTCCTGGTAGCAGCCATTCTGACTGGGAAAATAGTGTCTCATTGTAGTTTTAATCTTTATTTCTCTGATAGCTGATGATACTGAATATTTTTCACTTATTAAGTGGTCATTTACATTTCTTCTTCTGAGAAGTATCTATTCAGGTCATTTGCCAAGTTTTAAATTAGATTATTTTTGTTATGTGTTCTGAGTTTTCTATAAATTTTAGATATTAATCTTGTTGTGGATTAATAGTTGGTGAATGTTTTCTCCTGTTCTAAATGTTGGCTCATCACCACATTATTTTTTTTGAGAGCTTTTTAGTTGATGTAATTGCATTTATCAATTGTTGCTTTTGTTTCCTGTGCTTTAGGGGTTCTATCTAGAAAAATGTTTGTCTATAAAAATACTTCAAAGTGTTTTCCACTCTATATTTCCTTCTAGTAGCTTCTGGGTTTCTGATATTTCATTTCATCCACTCGGAGTAGACTTTTGTACAACAGGGAAGATAGGGCTCAAGTTTCAATCTTGTGCATTTAGATATCCAGTATTTCCAGTATTATTTATTGAAGATACTGGTCTTTCTCCAGTGTATGTTGTTGAAGCCTTTGTTAGAATTAACTGGCTGCAGATGTGTATACTTCACTTATGGGGTCTCTATTCTGTTTCATGAGACTCTATGTCTATATTTATGACCATGCAGTGCTGTTTTAATTACTGTGGCTGTGTAGTGTACCATAGAGTCAGGAACTGTGATGCCTCTAACTTTGCTCTTTTTGTTCAAGATTGTCTTAATATTTAGTGACACAATATTAACTTTTGGAGTTTTTTGCTACTTCTGTGAAGATTATCATTGATATTTTCATGGGGTTACATCGAGTTTGTATATTATTTTAGGTAATATGAACATTTTAACAGCATTAATTCTTTCAATCCATGAACATCACAAGAATTTCTTCCATGTGTGTTTGTGTATGCTATCATCAGACTTAAAGTTCTAATTCTTAAAGAAGCCAACATGTTTGCACAGTAGTGCTAGTGACTTCTCTGTTGTGTGCCAGTAACAGGTAGCTGTCATTTATGCTCAGCTGAGTAGTCAGCTCCTGTCAGTGAGCTCATGGGAGCTTGAGACTGCTACCACCTTTCCACAGACTTGTCAGAGGAAAGTGTGTTTGAAGCAGATAGCCCAGGAAAGCTCTTTATTGGTGGGCTTAATACAGAAACAAATGAGAAAGCCCTTGAAGCAGCATTTGGAAAATATAGATACATAGTTTAAGAACTCTTGATGAAACTCTGAGAAACCAATAAATCAAGAGGATTTGCTTTTGTTACCTTTGAAAGCCCAGAAGATGCTAAGCATGTAGCCAGGGACATGAATGGAAAGTCCTTAGATGGAAAAACCATCAAGGTTGAAAAAGCTACCAAACCATTTGAAAGTGGTAGGTGAGAATCACCTCCATCTCCCAGCAGAGACCCTCCCAGAGGTCTTAGGGGAGGAAGAGGAGAAAGTGGGGAAAATAGAGGACCTCCCTTACCTCAGTGATAAATTATGATGGTTATTCCATAAATTTTCAAGTGATTTCTTCCAGAGGACCCCTTCCAGTGAAAAGGGGACTGCCAGCATGAAGTGGGCGGAGAAGAGCCACTCCATCAGGACCAGTTCAAAGTATCAGTGGAATGGGAGGAAGAGACTGTACCAAGTGGAAGGAATAGTTACAGAGGCCCACCTGGAAAGAAACCCCTGCCCTCTCCTAGAGATGTTTATTTGTCTCCAAGAGACAATGGATATTCAATCTATTCAAGCAGAGAGTACCTAAGTTCTCATGATATGAGAGATTATTCCCCACTACCAAGAGATTATACTTACTGTAATTGTAGCTATTCCAGTTCATGTGATGACTATCCATCAAGAGGCTATAGTGATCGAGATGGATATGGTCAGGATCATGACTACTCAGATCATACAAGTGGAGGTTCCTACAGAGATTCATGTAAGAGTTATGGTAACTCGCATAGTGCTCCACCTACACAAGAGCCACTGTCATCTTATGGTCGAAACAGTCACTATGATGATTATAGCAGCTCATGAGATGGATATGGTAGAAGTCAAGACTCAAGCAGCTGAAGTGATCTCTACTCAAGTGGTTGCGAAAGGGTTGCCATACAAGAATGAGGGCTTCCCCTTCTATAGAAAGGGGGTACCCTCCTGCACGTGATTCCTAGAGCAGTTCAAGCTGCAGAGCACCATGAGGTGATGGCCATGGAAGAAGCCGATCTGATAGAGAGGAAGGCAGAACACATTAGAAACAAACAAAATTTTGGACCAAAATCTCTATTCAAAGAAACAAACAAAAAGTGAAAACTTCTGTCATAACTACTCAAGGACTACTAAAAGGAAATTTATGTCACCATTTTAAAATTTTCTGTTAAGGTCTTCTACATAATTTTTTTGCTCTGGTGAGGAAAGAAAAGTAAAACATGTTTAATTAAAAAAAACAATAAACCAACATATTAGTGAATGTGCTGTTATTTTGATCTTTCCTTTTCCAAGCAATTTGAACTGATGTCATCAATGTTTATTAACCTGTGAAAGTTTCACATATTTCTTTGATCTAATCAATATTCACTTGATATGAGAAACTAATTTTTGTGAGAGTATTTCAATGTAATTGAAATACTTCCAAGACTTTGCATTTGCATTGACTTTCTGCCTTAATAGACTGTGCAGGCAACAGCATTGATCCTCACGTTTGGTTCACCATTTCACATAGAAAAAAAAATGAAACAGAAAATAATATAATGAGGAACAATATTTACTAAATATATTTTTCCTTCCATTGTATTGAATGCAGCACATGCTGTGTCAATAACAGTACATATTGTCACGAAAAGCAAGAGAATATCACATGTTTAACCCATAGAATTAAGTACCTTTTTATTTTTCAGGTTAAACAAAGTTTAAAATTTAAGTAGTTTTCCTCAAAACATAGCAATTACTCTTGCTAGATGAAATAAGCTTCACTTCTCAGAAATCAGTGAAACTCAAATATGGTCTGTGAAATGAATCACATAACCACATACTGTAACAGTGCTTGTTCCCTCTTGGCCCTGCCATCCTTCAGTCAGAATCACTTGCAGATTCATTAGTGGAAAGGTCACAAAGCTAAATGTAATATAAATCTTTTCTCGCTTTCCTATAACAATGAAAAGTTGAGTAGGTGGATTGGAAAAACAGAAATCTTATGGTGGATTAAGTTTAATATTTGTATAGATGAGTAGAAAATACTGCCTATGCCCATTAATCCACCAAGAATACTTTTAAAATTGTTATGGATGATGTGGTCACACAGCTTATTTACAGTGGAATTAGAGACAATGATCTGGAACTTTCCAGTAGAGACTAGCTTACTATAGAACACAGAAACAGCAGGATATTATGTGTTACTCAAAGTCTGAAATTGTTAATTTGTCCATTAATTTGTATTTTATCACATCCCTTAATGCCAGTCCTCATGCTTTGAACTAAGATTAAGTGAGTACTCTTGGATTCAATCTCTGGTTGTGAAAAAAAAAAAAAAAAAAAAGTAAATGAGGACTCTTGGAAACAGCTGAAGTGAGATTCTATTTTGATAAATAATTGTCTCAGTTATCCCTCTCTCATTACTGGAACAGATACCAACATCCAAAATTAAGGAAGGAAAGGTTTATTTAGCTCACACGTAATGAAGATTTCAGTCCAAACTTGGCTGGTTCCAAGGCAGAGTGGCACATGGCAGGGAGCAGGCATTCATGGTGGTAGCAAAAAGCAAGAAGGGAGGGACAGCAGCTCAGGTAGCTACAGAGCCTCTCCCCGTCCTCACGTTGTACTGCAAACTGTCTGCCCTGAGGCAGGTACAGCATCCACATCCACAATAATCACTAACTCCAGAAACCACCCCATGTCTATCTGATGCTTTGTGAGAATGCCTAATACAAACCATAAAATAATAAATACTGAAGGAGAATACACACACAAGGAAAACAAAGTTACTTCTGGAGAGGAAATCAAGTGGAGAGACAAGAAAACAAATCTATATTTTCTTTCTTTCTTTCTTTCTTTCTTTCTTTCTTTCTTTCTTTCTTTCTTTCTTTCCTTCTTTCTTTCTTTTTCTGTATTTAGGGGAGGGTTTCCAGGGTCAGGTTTAGGGTCTCACTGTGTAGCTCAGACTCGTAGTGATTCTCCTCTTTATAGCCTTCCAAGTGCTGGGATTACAGGCATGTGCCTCCTCCCCCAGTCTCAGTCACTGTTTCAGAGTGCCCAAGGGTGGAGCCAGCACACCCTGGATAGAAACTGAGTCCTCGAGCTCTGCCTAAGCAGGCACTTTAGTGCGCTGAGCTATCTGGCTGACCCTTTAGTCTATACTTTTAATGTTTTACTTCTTTAAAAATATCCTAAAAGATATAGGGCAAGGACCTGCTACATAGCTCAGCAGACTAAAGTGCCTGCTTAGGCAGGCGCGGCCGGGGGAGGGGGAGGGTGTTAATTTTAGGCGGGGTGGGGGGGTGGGGGTGGGGATGGTGCCAGCCCCACCCCCAGGGCGCACTGAGACAGCAATTGAGACTGGGCGTGGTGATGCATACCTATAATCACAGCATTTGGGGGACTGAAAAAACAAAAGAATCGAGTCTGATCCACGTAGTGAGATGACGCTGTAGATCCTGTAGACCCTATCCTAAATACAGAAAATAAATAAATAACAAATAAAACTAAAATAAGGAATGTTCTCTCCTGATGGATACAAAAATAAATTCACAGGAGCAATCAACAGAAAACAAGATAGAAATTTTAAAAAAATACTTAAATTAGCTTAAAAATGTAAAACAATCCCAATGTAAATACTAACCATATTTTAGACAAAGGTAGCAAAAATCACTGCTAAATTCATATGGAAAACAAACCTTTGAGAATAGTCGTGATTTTTTTGACTTGTGCTACCTACCATGCATCAATACATTTTGTAAATGAATAATTCAAAAATGTGAAATAGGTATAAGAA
>PVKN010018317.1:0-16895 GCA_004027915.1 Capromys pilorides
GCACGAGTGCCAAAGTGCCCTAGGCTTGGGAGGGGCAGAAAGGCCAGCATGGGTGTCCACTCTCTTTTGAGGCTGTTCCCTCATATTCTCTGGGGAAAAGGTCTGAAGACTTCACCTTTCCAAACAGACCATAAATATTTGACCTGGAATTTCATTCATTTGAGATTATCTCAGAGCCACAGAAAAGATATGTGTGTGTGTGTGTGTGTGTGTGTGTGTGTGTGTGTTTGTGATGGAATGGGCAGAAAGATAATGGGGAACTGAAATGGCTGTTACTCATCTCCTTTTCCACAATTGATGCATAATTTAGCTATGCTATGCTGATCGAATGAGAATTTAATGGGACAGAAAAAAGACACCTTGGTGACCTACACATGGGAAAAGCAGAGACAAAAAGAAGCAAGTGGGAAAAAGGGCAAAAGTAACTGTGAGAATGGGTTTATATCCACGACAGCTGTTTTGTGTGAACTCTGTTGAGGAGCCTGGGCCCTGCAGTCTTGGGAGGTAAAGGGAGGAAGGCTGGTCTGTATCCTTAGACCAGCAAACTGAGCTGCTGCTTTTACTGGCCCCTCCACCATTACTACAATGTTCTGGGGCTCACTCTCTGGGCAGACCTTGCAAGTGGGTTAGAATACACGGGCAAGTGAGTGGTGAGGGAAGCGCAAGGCCTTCACTGTGCCCACGTGGGCTATTTCCTCTGGGACTGGGCACATTCAAAGCAACTGTAAGCCAAACTAGAATTGAGGCCATCTGACAGGATGACAAAGGGTCGGGAGAGGCCAGGAAGGTCAGAGATGATCAGAACAAAATGGGGGTGGGAGGCCCAGCACAGCACAGTAGCTTGAGTCTACACTATAGAACAGGGGCAACACCTTGGTGCTCTTCCAGGGCAGTGTAACAGGACAGCAGCTGTCAAGTTTCCAGCATCCTGAGAATTATTCACCAGCCCAAAGATGAAGAAGGGGTTAAAACCCAGTAAGAAATGCCAGGCTAAATGAAGACTCCATATGTGTGGCTGCATAGGGTTCTAGGAGAAGCAGACAGATATAATTAGAAGTTCTCAGACGCTGTGTTGCCATGGCAACTGCTGGCCAGGAGAAGGGGGGCTACCAGGAGTCCTCGGAATAGTCTTTCAAGGAAATGCCAGTGGCAAATGCTGTTCCTCAGACGCAAGTTTCAAGGTTGCCCCCTCCAGTTTCCCTACTCCCCAGCCCTCCAGGATGATCTCCATCTAGCTCCTCTTCACTCCCTTAAATCAATACACGTAGACAACAGGCATAAACTGCAGGACTTAGTCACCTATGGGGAAAATTATTTTTATTTTATAGAGTAGGAATACTAACCTGATGTTGATGGGCCTGCAGAAATCCAGCTATAAATTTTGGGACTATTATGCTTGCTTACCCTTAAACCCAAACCCAAACTCCTAGGAATAATTAGATACCCAAAGAGAATACTCAAAAGACTACTTCCTACAGCCTCAGTCTCCCTTGATTCAGCAGCCACATGGGGACTTTCAACGGTTCTGTTCCTGAGGGCCTGAGCAGATGTGACCACCCTTGCTCTTGCTGGTTGCTCCTAGATCTTTGTTACTATAAATCCTTTCAACTACTGCAAACATAAAGTCATTCACCTCACATGTTGTCACCAAAGGGAGGGAATCCCCAGTGAATTGTTTACAGTGATAAACTCATCAGTGAAGTGAGATCATTCCCACAGCCAGATCTCATAAATCTGCCTGGATACAGGGTAGTTTCCAGGAGGGCATTCTTGTACATGAGGAGAACCAAAAACAGTGGCTCAGGAACCCTGTGGTCAGGAAATACAGAGAAAGGTCAGATTCTCCTGGGGGACCAGCAGAAATCACTGTACTTCAGGCATAATAGACCCAGCCTGGATATTACAGGCTACAGTTCAGCCACAAGCTCAGCTGCAAAACTGTAGGATATTTAAAAGGTGAGGCCCTTGGGCAGGCTGACGGGGGACACCCACTCGGGACCCCACTCCTATCTCTCTCAGACAGGAGCTTTCTTTCCCTCAATAAATATGTTCTGCTCATTAAAAAAAAAAAAAGGTGAGGCCCACCCAGGGTGCATTTTAGCACTTTCCAGAGACCATGGAAATGCTGGATATTCAGTAGGAGTTCCTGAAAGTTACCTGCCCACCATGGTAGGCAAGCCCTCTTCTCCACCCTGGTTGAAGGATGGAAGCCAATGGACCAATGTGCCTTTTATGCCTGTGCCTATATCAGAAGGGCCCTTGAAAGTGGAGTGCAGGTCTGTTTCACCTGGAATTTCCTGATTTCTGGGAGTCAAAAAGGATGCCTTCCAACTTGTAAGTATCCATGTTAATGAACTCTACTGTCTGCTGCTGGGAAAGTATGCTCAAAGTTTTGCCACTCTCTGGAAATCCCCTGGATTTTAACAGTGTAGTTTAGAGAAAAATATTCATCTTTCTGAAATTAAGAACTATGTAAAGTCCATTCCTTTGGGGAAAAAGTAACACTCCAAACACAAATCCATTTTTTTCCTTCCATTGTCCAAAGTGGAAGTTGACGAAATCCACTGCTTCACAAGAAAACAATAGGGTCGTTGTCTCTGACAGTTTAGAGTTTAGGGGTGGAGACAGGGATATAAGTACATGGAATGAAATCACAGAATACCACACTATGATAGAGTTAATGCAAGGCAATGTGTAGCTAAATGCAGTGTATGTTCTAAATGTTTTGAACCGGTGTATGTAACTGAAGTCAATGGATACTACCCCAGCTCAGGAGCCAGGCAATGCACTGCACCGCAGCTGGGTGGGACCAGAAGGCTGAAGCAGCAAACACCCAGTGCACTGAAAATGGGGGGCAGGAGTTCTGGGCCCAGAAGCCTAATTGGCTCTGCTCTCAATGCCCAGGGACAAATCACTTCATCCCGTAGTCACTGTAAGAAAGAAAAACCATTTGCCTTTTCCTGTCTATTATGGTTTGTATCTAGTTGTCCCCACAAAGCCTCATATTAATCATGGAGCTGTCAAGCACGCAGCTCGAGGGGTGGACCAGAGGATCAGGGCAGGGCTTGAGGGTCAGGGCCAGCGAGGTGAAGAACTGTTAAGCTACAGCATGAGCCTACCCCCTGCCCTCTGCCTGGTGGCCTATCTTGGAGTGATGATGTGGATCATCCTGGACACGGCAGTGCCTCAGCCTCTCTTCCAGACCCTGTAGCACAGGAGGGCAGTGTCTCAAGGTCTTGCTATGTAATTCAGGCTGCTTTAAAGTATGAAACTTCCAGTAACTGTGAGCTAAATAAACTTTTCCTTCCCTAAGTTTCAGTGTCGGGTATTTGTTCCAGCAACAAGAAAAGAGTAACTAAGCCACTGTCTTTAGGACATTTTGCATCTTAGCTCAGGAACAAGCAAGGATAAAAGGTTAACTTAAACTGTGACTATTTTGAGCCTTCTTTTAACTATAAATATTTTTTTGGCACAAACATTCTTGAACAAATTTGGTAATGAGTTGGATATATCACCTCAAAACACTTTAAATGTTTTTCTTAGTCCAACTGCTTCACTCTCCTGCTGCCAGGAGAGTGAATGTGCTCTCAATATGCTCTCTTGTGCTTTCTCTCTGTTTCCCCCCTCCGCCTCACTTTCCTTGCCCCTGTCTTTCCCCCTCCCTTCCTTCCTCCCTCTGCTCTCAGATTAAAGGCAATGAAACGCGCACATTACATTCTTCCTGAGACATTCCTGCCTTGCATTCTTTCCTTGGAGCATTTGGGAAGTCACAGCTGGGGGGAAGGAGCTGAAAAACCTAACTCCTGCTGGCCAGTGAAGCCTTAGCTGTCAGCAGTTCCACCAATGAGCAACTGCCAGTTATTCTGTTCCACTGCACACTGAACTCCCTCTTTTTTGCAGACAGTAAAGTCCCATGGGACCCTCGTGCTGTACCAACAATGCATGAAGACCTCATTTTCTGTTCAAAAATGTAACAAAGCAGCTCTATACGAAGGCCTACTAGCTTAGTTGCTATGGATGACTTATCATTTGTGGTAAAAATACTCCCAAATATTACATAATAGGTTCGTTCTCAAAACTCCAGCACCCTTTCTTTGTAACTCTGGAGAAATGCCACATATTTAACTGCTTTTCATTAGTGTCTCAGTTACTTTTCTCATTGCTGAGACAAATCATCTAACACTCAAAGTTAAAAGGTGGAAAGATTTATTTAGTTCAATTTGTAGAGCTTTTAGTGTTTAATCAGTTGGCTCTAAGGTAAGATGGCTTCACAGAGAATAGTTCATGGTGGGACCAGGACAGCAAATGCCACAAGGGACCTTAACAGCATCTTAAGGCATTCTTTCTGACTGCCCCTCTTATATTGCATCTAGGATGCTGGTAGAGCAGTGCTAAACCAATCAGTGGACTGATTTAATAATCATACACCCTTAATCTTATCACACATTCTAGATCCAGACACCACTGAAAAAGCCCCAACTATGACCACATGAGGCTTTGGGGGAACATCTAGACCCAAACTGTAACAATTACCTTGAAAAATCCCCCAACTCCACGGAAAAGTGGAGCAATATGCTATGGTAGTCCAGGAAGTTGATCTATAGGTCAAGAACAAGAAGGTTTGGAGAGCTGGCAGGTAGTAGGGTGGTCTGCTCCATGGGATTCCACCTGACCGCACCTGATCACTGTGATGAGTTGGATCTTTCCCTGCAATCACTTACTTTTCCTTTGAGACATGAATATGCAAATGCAGCAACATTGAGTGCTTTTTTCCACTGCTGTACTCCTACTGGAGACATTACAATTGCCTTTTAAATGATAGAAGAAAGAAAGAGTAGCAAGAATCCTCAAAAGTCAAGGTTTCAGCAAATGGCAAGGTCAGAAGACAAAGTAACTAATGGCTTTGGGCAAGGACTCATCAAGAGAATTTAATACTTTATGTCATGTTCCTTGGGACATTAGCTTCCTCTGGGAATGGTGCCCAGTTATATCAGAATTGCTGACCATTGAAGGAAAGAATGAAAACATACACTATTCAGCTGGCCCTTGCTTAAATTTCAGCTTCACCCAGACCTGAGAGAATTAGAATCAAAGTTCTAATTAGATTAAGCAAGTTCAAGATCTCTACCACGCTCAAAGTTCATGCTCCCACATGCACAATACGTTTGCAGAGTGGTACGGGGGTGACGATGGTAACACAAGGATCGTAGCTATGGATGTCACTGGGAACCTTCTCTTATTATCTATCAGACATCCAGCCAGCCTCAGTAATCAATCCAGTCAGTGAGTTAATTCATCAAATATTTACTAAGCACCTACAATGTACTAGCACAGTTTTATGTGCTGGAGACCCATGGCAAACAAGGCAGTTCTGAAGCAGTATATATCCTAGAAGCACAGTGTCTAAACAAACAACAACAACAAATTCATTTCAAACTGTGATGAGTAAGTCTGGAGGCAAATAGAGTACGAATGACAGAAATCTAAAAGAGAAGGTATCTTCAAACTAAGTGAGCAGGGAATGCTTTGCAGCTGAAATCTGAAGCATGAGAGCTGTCCACACAAAGAAACAAAAAGTGTCAAGATTCTGAAGCAGGATAGAATTTGTTGTGTTCTGGGAGCTAAAGTGGGAGGGGGGGTGGCAATCTGGCTCTGTATGGCACAGAGTGCAAAACAGCAGAGTGAGGCAAGCTAGAAGCAGGCAGGGGGTACAGCATGAGGGCCATGTAGCCATTGAGTTGATATATATATATATATATATATATATATATATATATATATATATGTATATAAAGTACTGGGTCTCACTATGCAGCTTGGACTCAGTGATCCTTGGCTTGGTGCAGGGCTGGCACAGCATGTGGTACCACAGATCAAATGCAGGTTCTTGAGCTTGCTAGGCAGGCACTTAGACTGCTGAGCTATCCCCCCAGTCTTGATATTTATTCTTTTTTTTTTATTGGCGGTACTGGGAATCGAACTCAGGGCCTTGCACTTGCTAGGCAAGCACTTATTTTACTGAGCTATCTCCCCGACCCTTGATATTTATTCTTAATGAAATAGGAGCCAATTCAGTTTTATATAGAAAATGATCTGACCAGATAGAGAAGCAATGGTGGTATTGAAGTAGCCCAGACACAACAGGATGATGACTTGGACTGTGGTGGACACAATGGAGAAAGTGAGCAGTCATGGGAAAGGTGTGACATTGTGACAGTACAGTCCCTAGGACCTGCTGCAGGACTCGGATGCATATGGGTAGGTGATGGAGACCACTACGAAAAGGCTCTGAGAAGGATTTATATTGTCCAATTGGATTTCCCTGTTTACTTGTGAGTCTGTTCAAGGCCTAGGCCCCTTGTCTGGAGGTGGTCAGTGGACTCATAGTAAGCGAACCGAGTCACTGGTCCTAAGTGACTGAGGCCTGTAGTGGCAGTAAAGCAAAGGACAAGACAAGACCACAGCTATGGACACCTGGCTCCAACCTCAGTTAACTAGATAAGGACTGTAGCTGCAGGCATCTCACTATTAGGTGGAGACTTCCCTGAGATAACACAGTTCATAAATTAACATAATGACTTACTTGGAGAAGACCTTGAGAGATTCCCACCTTTCTTCAGTATTCCCTGCCTTGGTTCTGATCATCTTAAACCCAAGAATCTCAAATTCTTGAGAGGGTTTTTGATCCTCCTGGAGCCTTGAAATCTTTGCATTTGTTTCTTTCATTTAGGCTTCACTGTCCACTCATTTGGGAGACCATCAACCTGATCAGTATGCAATAAGTAAGGGATAACATTAACCCAATAGGTAGGGAAAGTAAAATGTCAAACAGAAAATTTCTGGGCACTTCTGTTTGACACACAGAAAAGCCAGAGGTAGGCATGGACAGAGACCTGCTGATAGCCCAGCCTGGTGTACCTCCAAGAGGGATCTTTGCTCAGACTGGCTCTGGGCTCCAGATGAGTTCCACACAAGAGATGGAATTAGTTTAGTGTGCTCTGCAAGGTCACTAAGGGCTACAGCCGGATGTAAACGGACTCAGGGAATCTTAGGACTTGGCCATAGAATGCTGGCCTTGAAATGTCTATACTATTTTTGGAAAAAAATGTTCTGTGATAAACAGCTGGAAAACAATGCTTCTGATACATTCCCTCTAAAGAAGGAATGCACATGAACACTGCAAGATGTACAGCTAAAGAACTATTTAACTCAACACAGGTTCTAACATCACTCAGTTTGCAACACAAGTCCATCATCAGTAAAGGCTGTTTAGGTCTCCTTTCCCTATAGTTCTGTCCCCTGAAATTGAAGCAATAAGAATGCTAACAGCTAATATTTAAGATAGAGCCCAGAAAGCTTTTACTTTATCACCTCATCTTCATTTGCTTAACCCACTACAACTAAAACATTCTCACTACAATTCAAATTTTCCTACCTGTACTACTCCTCCATCCTCTTCTACCAGTCTGACTCATTACTTTCCTCTTTATTCTTTGTTCTACCCTTTTCTAGGACAAAAATTATTTGTGGACAATTCATGCTTTGAACTCCCTCAGTCCTAGAAATCCTTAACTTTTCTCTGACCCTCAAAGAAAATGTCATGATTTTCTGAATGTGGCTATCATCACATCTGAGCCCAAAGATTGATATCTAAAGGCTCCAACAGCACTCATGGACCTGAGAGGGAGAGAGGGAAAGAGGGAGAGAGGGAGAGAGAAGGTGCCAGCAAGAGCTAGAAAGCACTCACTAGCCTAGGCTGAGAGACTTTTCCTGACACAGCAAACCACCGAGCAAGGAGGAGATCTGTACATCCAGGCCAGTGTGACAAGTAATCATCATCATTAAATGACAATGCCACTTCCACTGAACAAAATGATAGCACCACCTAGGAAACCACCCAATCAAGCAACTGAACATAGCCACTGGAAAGGAAACCAGCTTCTCTCTCTAATGTACACTGCAGTTTGATGGAACAATTTAGGCAGGAAATGAAAGCCTTCTGTTTCATCAAATATGTAAGGGGAACTGTGAGGGGAAATACAATTTCTGAGCTGCCAAATGGACAATAAATAAGGAGGGGTTAAGAAATAGCAAGCACTAGCTGTTTGTATAGCATTTCATAACATCACTGCACGTTATTTTTATTTTAAAAGAACAACTTCTAAACTAGGCCATGGAATAAATAACAGCAATAATAATAATAACAAACCCTCAACTTTTACAGTATCTTATCAGGATTAAATTCTATGTATCCTTTTGTAGAAAATAAAAACTAAGACTATTCTGATTATATTTCTATGAGAAAGCTGCTACCTTTGTAACTGCCTTTAAACCACCTGGTCTATAAGAAGCTTAGGGAATTTTCTTAAGAATGCAGTGAGTACTGAACTCATTATACCCAACCCTTAGCATAGCAAAACCCAAGTATCTGGCCCCTACTCAAAATGCTCCTCAGTTGTGCTTTCCTTTTAGTCCCATCCTCCAAGAAAGGAAATTGAGAAACCCAAAATGAGCTCACACCTAAAGTAGTGTTTTCTCAAGCTCAGGTTTTCTTTGATCCTTCTCCAGCCCTTAGTACCATGCAGAAAATTGTTCTGTTGTAGCATGACGAGGATTCTGATTAATGGATAAAATAAAAACTTCACTCTTAAAATGCCTAAACCAGGGCCAGAGAGATAGCTCAGCGAATAAGTGCTTGCCTGGCATGCACAAGGTCCTGAGTTTCATCCCTGGTACCATAAAATAAAATAAAACAAAATGCCTAAACCAGGAAATCTGCTTCTCTGCATATGGCTGCCAGCAACACCAAAGCCACACTGGATAAGAAAGAAACAGTGCAGTGGTGTATGCCTACAACCCCAGCACTCTAGGAGACTGAGGCAAGAGGATGCCTAAGTTCAAGTGCAGTGTGGACAATTTAGTGACTCAGTGAAGCTCAGTCTCAAAAGAAGAAAGGCTAGCACTATAGCTCAGTGTTAAGACCTTCGGTTTAATTCCAAGTACTGAGGAAGAATAAAAAGAAAGAAAAGAAAAAAAATGTGGTCGAAGAAAGACTAGAGGAAAGACAGACAAAGAAAAGCACAAATGGACACCTTATGGACAGATTCTTGGGACTCTAGGAGAAGCCAGGTGATATGGGCAGCACCTTGCCTCAGACGATGGCAGTACCACAATCAGAAAACAGCAAGGATGCAAGACGGCAATGCCCTTGCACTGCACCAGTACTGTGAGCACTTGTAGATAGCTAGCACAAGGTACACATATACCCTGATCCCACAGTAGCCTTTGCTGGGCCACCAAGAAGCCTTGGGTCCTCTGTGTGGAGATCCTGGTCTTAAAGAGAACACAGGTATGCTGGCGTCTGTGCTTAGGGTGGGCATCTGTATCTCTGCTTCACTAACATCAGCTGCTCACATGTAACAGTTTTGCACCAAGATGTAAATGAACCAAGTATCCTTGGGAATTCTTCTAGACTACATTTGAATTCCTCAAAAATCTTCATTTTTACTGTTGTAAATAATGCCACAAACTGGAGCCCTACTCCATGGCTGAAAATATACTCAATTTTCCCAATCTGTACAGTATAATTGGACATATGGGTCATGGATTTGAGAAGGGGTCCAGGTAAGAATAAATGAATGAATGATGCACACTTTTAATTCCCTAGCAGGCCAAGCTTCATAATCATAAAAACAAGTACTGGTTTGTGTACTTGGTCTTAGAAAGAAATGGGGACATTGTAACATTAGCATTATATAAATCAAGGAAAATTTAATAATGTTTGTTCCTCCTCATTAGTTTCCATAGAAATTTGTTTTTAAAGGACAGCTCACTACCAGGGATACAAGTAGATGGCTGTGCTCTGAAAGCACTGAGATTTAAGTCAGTGTATTTATGTGTACGTACCTGGTTATGTGTATATACATGTAAACACACATTCACACATCATCTGCCCCAAGGTATAGCTGATTTAAATTCATTGCTAATATGTGCCAGACCCATTATTAGACAAAACGTAAGCATCACTGCACTGGCCCCTACTTAGTACCACGGGTTGGCACAATTTAGCACTAAAGAGTTATCTAGCAGGATTCCTAGAACAGAAGTGCAGACAAGGCACCAAATATTTCAGTAGGACTACACACCTTGGATGGCCTCTGCTCTCTTCCCCTCCCTTTTTAAATTCATTTAGTACAGGATCTACAGGGTCTCACTACATAGATCAGATTCATAGTGATTCTACCGTTTTAGTCCCCCAAGCCCTAGGATTACAGGTATGTGCCACCTTGCCCAGTCTCAATTGCCGTCTCAGCACACCCCGGGAGAAGGGATGGCATGGCACTCTGGGGATCAAACCCCAGCCCCTGAGCCTGCCTAAGCAGGTGCTTTAGTCCACTGAGCTATCTGGTCAGCCCAGAACCTCTGCTTTCCTACTGGATTCACCCAACAATCATTTGATTTAATCACTGAGGAAGAAGCCAAATACAGGTGCTGATGGATAGTAATAAAGGCTCATAGGCTGGGAGTGTAGCTCAGTGGTAAAGCATTGGATTTGAACTCTAGAAAAACAAGACTCAAACAAAGAGTGAATTTTAGCATTGGGACACATGCCTGTAATCTCAGTACTCTGGGAAGGTGAGACAGCAAGAAGGCACATTTGAGCCCAGACTGAGCAACATAGCAACTGAGCAAAACTGTATTCCAAAATTTTAAAAAAATGAAATAAAAATAAAAGATCAAAAGACTGGAGATGTAGCTTAGCACAAAAGCCCCCAGTTCAAACCCCAGTATCACCCTCCCCCTGCACAACACAGAAAGACTCCTAGCTGATTTGGAGATCAGGCTGGAACTTCAAAAACATCCAGCCAGGAGCCAACATGATGACAATCAAAAGCAAGGACACTGAAAAACAAAGTCAGAGTCAGTCACTAACAGCCATTTTGTTTTTTGCAATATTGCACCATTTTAAAAAGAATATAAATTTTTTCAATATATTAGATTGCACAAGTTGGAGGTTGTCTTTCTTCTAAAGATTTTTTTACAGACTGTTGTGGCAATACATGTCTATAATCCCAGCACTCGAGAGGCTGAGGTAAGAGGAGGGTCAAGAGTTGAAAGACAACTTGGGCTACATATGAGACTCTATCTAAAAAAATAAACAAAAAACCAAAAATCCTAAAACCTAAAGATTCTTCACTCAACCTTAAGGGGATTCAGTATCTTTATTTCTTGTCCAGCATTATTGCATAGCTGCTTATAAAGTTACTCTCTGCTGTGAGACAAAGAGCATTCAGGGTTCCGGGGCACGGAGACCACAACCGCCACACCCTTTACACGGCGGAGGAAGAAAGGGTGCCAGGGGCATCCTGCTGTCACTCATCCTATTTGCTGGCTCCTGGCCAGCCAACTATTCCTTTTCAGGCCAGAAGTTAAGACAAAGAGATAATCAAATATCCTAATCCCATTTAATAGGTTATTTTGAAAATCCAACCTAGAACATCTGCCTTTTACATGGGTGGTATTTCAGCACTGCAACTTAATGCTCACCCACCCATCTCGAAGGAGGAGTCAGGTGACTTGCCCAAGTCCAGCCGAAGCGAGGCTCAGGCCTGGCTGCCTGGCTGCCCTGGGTTATCTGCCCCAGCCTTTCTCTGCATGCCTTGGAGGTTTGTGTGAAGCCAGTGACCACCAGAAATATGAGACCTCAGCCGCTGCTTTGACCAACACTGCCGCTACTTTCTACCTCTGAGCTTCTTGGGGTGGCTGAGCGCTGGCATGCTCATAAACCCACTCACCTGCTTTCTACGTGTGCCACTCATGCCATTCCCGAGTTCCCTTAAGGCTGACAAAGAAAACTGGGGAAATGAGCTAGGGGAGGCATCCAAAGTCAGAGCCACAGAGCAAAGTCGGAGCCTCTGGGCTGAGTGCAGTGCGCTGGAAAGGCTGGCTGCCAAGCAGACACTGTCTAGACGTTCACGGGCTTCATTCCTCTGCTGAGGGGCAAGCGGGGAGGAGGGAGCCCAGCCTGAAAGCCTGCCACTCTCTGTGTAGCTAATGCAAACACATGACACAAACTCTGACAGGCTCCAGAATGGGGTTCACTCTGTCTAGGACATTTCTTCCCAGGAGCTGGAATTCAGCTGTGGGCTGAGGGAGGTTCTGCTAAGCCAGCAACCAGAGGGGAGCTGGAAAGGTTTTTCTCCAGTCCCAGGGAATCACAGTTCCCAAACTAGATAGATTTGGGCAGCAGCCAAAAGTAGCACATGGTGGGGGATAAAGAACAGATTTTCAAAATTTCCATTTTCACCATTTTATTTCATCTATGAGGAACCTGGTGCTTTCGATGGAGGCACCAAGCCTCTGAACAAAATCAGTTTATAAAATGTACCAATGTAGAAACGCCCAAAAAGCATTTCACGACTCAGAGATAAGGTTGGGCCTGGGGAGCTTTGCAGATTAGCTAAAAAACAGGGCGCTTCCCTCCTCTAGGGGCAGAAATGTTCTGTGCGAGGACACGTAGCTTGGTGGACATGATGTGGGATGGAGTCTGCCCACTTGCTCCCTGGGCTGGGCACATCTGTGCTGGAAACATCTGTACAGTCACAGCCAGCCACTACTGGTCAGTGCTAGAGCCATCTTGCAACCTGGCTTTATTTAATGTAGAATAGTTGTGAACACACTGGAAAAGACGAAAGAAGTTGTCTTAAAATATCTGAGTAGCTGACCATTAGCTGCAAAAGCTCAAAGCAACAGCTACACTGCAGCATGCACCATGGAGAAGGAGCTAGAGCCAAGTTCAAGAGGAAACCATGACTAATCCACGTAGCCAGAAAGACCAAACCAGAAGCAGCCATCCAGGCACTCAAACCATTTGACAACAGATGCAGCCAGTGTGACCATGCATGCTTGTGATCCCAGCTACATGCCTGTGATTCACCTGTGAGCACAGGTGGAGGCAGGAGGGTCATAAGTTCCAGGCCAGCCTGCGCAACTTGGTCAGATCCTATTTCAAAACATAAAGAGTTGGGGATATAGCTCAGTGTAAAGGCCTAGGTTCAATACCCAGTACCGAAAACAAAACAAAAAACTAATGTAACATGAAGAGAAAGGAGAGAATTACAAAGAATTAAGATGTGTTATGTACATGTTCCAGCTCTCCATGACGAATGCAACCATATGCACTGTAAACACGGACCAAGAACCATAAAAATATTTTTTAAAGTTAAATGAATGGTTTGTACAGTGTCACATTACTAACGAAAATGTCTTGGTTTGTTCTCAAAGTCATTTCAGAAAGAGCACTGGGGCTTGATCACTGACTTCTTTACCTTGGGATTTTTTAGCCCTGGGGTTTGCATCCTGGGTTTGCCACCTAGCAGGTGGCCAACTGTGTGTAACTCTGGGCCAGTGTTTCTTCATGGATAAAATATGGACAGTAACTACTTATTAGGTTGTGGAAATTATAGATGATAAGGGTCTCTCTTTCTACCTGCTGTCTGGGGAAGCACTGATCATTTTTCAGAGCTCAGTTTGGGGGTCACTTCCTCATGCAGGCCTCCCTGGGCCCAGTGCTGGGGCAGGGTCTCAGCCCTGCCCTAAGTCTTCCCACATTGCATTGTTCTAAGCCTGTGTCTTTCTCTGCCTGCCTCTGGCACCACACTGAATGCTCCTTGGGGACAAGGTCTGAGCCTCACTCACCAGCACTAACTCAGAGGCTGATACTGGACAGAGCTGGAAGAATGCCCACTTTGCTCTTCTTATCTGATTTTGGGGAAATCTATGCCCAGATATAGCACCTTTGTGTTTAACCTGGGCAATGTGGTGAGACTCCACAAGGTCTCTGCTTTGTGCTGTTGTATCTGGGCATAAACATGAACATGGTGATGTGTGGGTGTTCTGATAGTTCCTAAGGTAGCCCTGACACTTCAGGATGAACTCTTTAAATAGCAGCAGAAGGGAGATGAGAGAAAAAAGGCCAGACAGGAGAAGAAAGGCAAAGGATAAAGATCAACATCAAGATCCATGGTTAGTGGGCTATACAGGTACGTGAAGCTAGATTCAGGACAGCTGCAGACCTAGCAGCACCTTCCTCAAGAGCTCAAGGTTTGTGTGGCCTTAGCTCACAGAGGGACAGATCCCAGTCTACTCCACAAGTACTTCCTACCATGTCTTTTAGAGAAGACAGAAAATTGGACATGGTGTGGGGGGTAAGGAAGCACACAACTAAGATCTCTGCACTGAGGGACTGAGGATGGAGGATCACCAAGTTCAAGTTAACCTGGGCAATTTAGTGAGACTCCACAAGGTCTCTGCTGGACAAGGCCAGAATTCGAGCCTGGTCTACTATTCTGAAGCCCTTATGTGAAGCTTCAAGTCAGAGACATAAGGGACATGAGTTGGAAAGGAATATGGCAGTCCTCTCTGCCCAAGGGGAAACCCTGACCACCTGCGCATGTCAAAATTGCCCATCCATGGATCTTCTAAAGTGGGGACAGGGGGTAGGCAAGAGGTGCAGGAACTTCTACAGCCATAAATCTGGCTCCTTAATGGCCAGATCCACCTGAGCTCACTATGGTAATGACAGCTCTTTCAGAACATGGACATTTAAGGTATCCACTACCTTTTAGTCTTATATTATTCCAACAGCCAAATATGTATGTGCACAGAGACTAGCATAATGCCTGATACTTCTGTTGGAGACGAATAAATTATATGTACCATCACTAAAGAAGAGAATGAGAGACCAGGGGAGAAAGAAATTTTGCCTCAGACACAAGATTTAAATTTGGTTATAAAAAGCAGATTCAGATTAATATCTTAAGATAAACACAATATCTCAACACAGACACATCTGGGTCTGCAACATGCCACAGCTTTTGCCATATGTCACATGACTTGTTTGACAACAGCTTGGTTGATCACAAATAGTGTCTGGATTATTCAGGGACAAAGTAGAAGCCATAAATTCAGACCTAATCCTGGGAATAGTTTAATGATGATGACTTTCAAATGAGGACATAAAAGTCTGTGAGGAGACTACACAAAAATCCTTCAGCCACAGCAGAAAATTCAAATTTATAGAACATGTTTTGTGCTCTTAACTACCCAAAGAGCATACTATTAGCAAACTATTGTCAGCCTCAGCTAAGGCAGAAGCTATTATCAATGACAGCAGTGACAGGCAGAGCCTCAGCAAGAGCAACTGCTTCCTTCACCAGAACATCCAAGAGAATCCTCATTACCATTTATCTGTTGATACCCAACATTAAGTTTGGCTTCCTGTAAGGTGCTGAGGTTCATTTAAAGATGCCTGGGCCAGAAACTGGTAAATCCTGTTTGCCTGACATTGTCATCTGTTTGCTATCCCTAGTCTATCACACAGCACTCCATGTTGTCTTCGTGGTTTCACACAGTCCTGAATTGTACCTTCTGGTTATCCTAATTTTTGATGAACATTTGTCCATTTTGGTCAAAATGGATTGATTTCTTCAAACAAGAATGGCAACTAGCTTTCGTTTCACATACACTGTGACTGGTTGCTAATGGGTACCTGTAACATTTCCAAGGAGGATTTTCAACATCCTCCAGGTTCAATAGGACAGACCTTGGATGAGCAATTGTCTATCATGGAGAGAGAGGGTCAACTGTGTCATGTGAGCCCTCCTTGCAAGCCCTTTATCTCTGTATTGGAAGGAGCTTATTTTTATTTTCTGTAGTGTCTGGACAGCTCATCGCACACTTCTGTTGACTGATACACTAAGTGGGTCATTTCTCCAAAAGGAAGATGAGTCAATAGCAGCTAACTATACAACTTCACTCCCCACTTCCTGCCAAAGCAATTCCTGGACAACCTACTCCTTGGATATCCCAAAGATTCCTGTGACCTCTCCTTTTTCTTTTTTAAGATTTATTTATTTGGTATAGGGTCTCACTATGCAGCTCAGTCATAGTGATCCTCCTGTCTCTGCCTCCCTAGTGTGGAGATCACAGGCATGAGCCACCACACCCAGTTTCAGTGGCCAGCACGACACAGGGTTGGCACAGCATGTGGTACCAAGGATTGAATCTAGGTTATTGGGCTTGCCAGGCAAGCACTTAAGACAGCTGGGCTATCTCCCCAACTCCAGCCCTTGCTTTTTCAAGAGCAACTTACCCCACAACACATTATTGTGTTTATACTTTCTGATAAAGCATAAAAATTCAAATGTACTCATTAAGAACCTAGATGATATATAAACAAAGCAAAGAATAGAAGTACCCTAATGTCACCACCACAGATAACTTCTTGTGAACACAATGTTTAGTGACACATGTGGCTGTATTATGACTTACTTAACCTTTCTTCCATTTTTTTTAAGTATTAAGTATAGGGTCTATAGGGTCTCACTACCCAGATTAGATTTGTAGTGATTCTCCTGTTTTCAGCCTCCCAAGTGCTGGGATTATAGGCCCACATGATCCCACCCAGTCTCAGTGCACCCTGGGGGTGTGGCTGGCACTAGTATCTCAGGGCAGGGATCAAACTCCCAGCCCCTGTGAACCCCCTGCCCTTGCACTGGCCTAAGCAGGTACTTTAATCTGCTGAGTTACCTGGCCAGCCCTTCCATTGGGTTTTTAACCAGCATTAAGTTTTTAGGTGTCATAAATATAATTATTTGCATGTTATTGCTTAAATATTATAAGAACTAGGACACAGTGAAGCAACAGAATGATTTGACTTTCTCCCCTTTACTCAGTTTCTCCATGTAGATTATAGCAAGCTCTGTAGTAGCCACCCACTGGTCAGGTAAGTTCCTCCAAAGCTGACCCAAAGTATAACAAATGGATTCATATCCATGAATATTGTATATTTAACTATGTTTGTGGTTCACCCTGATACCTACCAAGAAAAATGA
>PVKN010018318.1:0-16893 GCA_004027915.1 Capromys pilorides
CTCAGGAGGCTTAGGTGTGGGTTCCAGAAGAAGAAAAATCTCAATGGGGTGTTGAAATGGAAAATAGATTCTTTTTTTTTTTTTTCCTGTTTTCTGAGATAGGGTCTCACTGTGTAGTTCAGGCTAGCCTTGAGCTCACTTTGTGGCCCAGGCTGGTCTCATACTCACAGTGATCCTCCTGCCTCAGCCTTCCCAGTGCTGAGATTACAAACATGAGCCACCACACCTGGCTGGCAAATGAATTCTTGTTTATCCCCTTGATGGCATTAATTCTTGAGAAATACAAGTAAATTACTTTTTAAAAAAAAAAAAAATATTATGACCAGTTCAGCCTACCCTGGGGATGGGGCTGGCATAGCATGTGGTGCCAGGGATCGAACTGTGGTCCCTGTGGTTGCCTAAGCTTGCCTAAGCAAGTGCTTTAGATTGCTGAGCCATCTTGCTGGCCCCCCAAATAAATTACTAAGTCAAACAGTCACAAAAAAACTAGAGTTGTATAGCTATACCTGGATTCAGATTAACATAAATAAAGAATTTAGGATGTTAGGGTAATCTTGAGCTTCCTTGATGATATGTTCTGTGTTGGACAGTGTAAATTACCAGCTAAGGTGCTACTGGCCAAGAAGCTGAATTAATTAATTAATTAATTTATTTATTTATTTTTGCAGAACTGGGGTTCAAACTCACGACCTTGCACTTGCCAGGCAGGCACTTGTGCCACAGAGCTATCTCCCCAGCCCCAAGAAACTGAATTTTAAGTTGCTATATATATATTTTTTGGTACTGAGGATTGAACCATAGAACAAGCTAAGCATGCGCTGTATCACTGAGCTATGCCCTAGCTCCTGTATTTAATTATAGTTGTTTAGTCACAGATAGTGACTACGGGACTAGGCAGTGCAGGTGTAGTGGTCATCCCATTGTAGGATGCATCACAATCTCAAGGAGGGCTGTTCAAACAGACTGCTAACCAATTTCAAGGGGAGCCTGAGAGTGTACACTCTCACTTTGCTCCTGGGGGCCACTGCTGATTGGGGTCCTACTGCAGGGGTTGCTGGTGGAGAGCATTGCTAAGCACCTGTTACGCAGAGACAGGAGGGATATTGTGTGCAGAAGTCTCTTACTGATACAGATAGCTTTTTTTTTTTTTTTTTTTTTGTGTGCGGTCCTGGGGATTAAACTCAGGACCTGGAATAGATAGCATTTTTAAAGTTGTCTGAACAAATGAAGACTGTTGGAGGCAGGCTGGCGAGATAGCTTAGCAGACTAAATGTCTGCTCAGGCAGGTGCAGGGACCGGGGTTTAATCCTCGGCCGGACAAGCACACACCTGTAACCCCAGTGCTGGGGAAGCTGAAAACAGGATCACTACAAGTCTGAGCTGTGTAATGAGACCCTGTTTCATGTCCGGGTCTCTCACTGTGCTGTTCCCACCTTTTTGGGGTTCTGGCCTGGACCGTGGTCCCCCCATGTCCTTGCTCTCAGACGCTCTCCTCTGGGAGCACCTTTGGCTCTGTTAAATTCTCCAAGATGTTACCGTGCTGCTCACCTAGTTTTCTGCAATTTTTAGCTGACTCTGCAGAGCTATTTTTGATGACGGTACCCCTTTGACTTCACTGGTTCCTTGTGTATTATACCTTCTAATGTAGTTGCTTTTGTCGTAGACCCAAGTGGGACGCTTTGCCCCTCAGTTTTCTGGCTACCAGCAGCAAGACTCTCAGGAGCTGTTAGCCTTTATTCTAGATGGATTGCATGAAGATCTGAATCGGGTCAAGAAGAAGCCTTACCTGCTGCCAAAGGATGCCAACGGGCGGCCAGATGCGGTATGATGTGGAAGCTGTTTGCATAGTAATAGTCTATGGGGCAGCTTCCTATTGCTGCCTGTTTTTGTTTGTTTGTTTTTGTTTTTTTGTGGAGCCCGGGATTGAACTCAGGCCCTTGAGCTTGCTAGGCAGGCACTTGTGCCCCTGAGCTATCTCCCTGGCCCCCAAGCACTTATTCTACTGAACTATCTCCCCAGCCCCTTATTGCTGCCTATTATAGAGGAAGTATTTTGGGCTATGGGGATTAGTGCCAGGATACTATTGCCTCTCAGTGGGACAGGATTTAGGCTCTGGTAGAGAAAGGCATTACAGATCAGAAAGGGGCTAGTTATAGCTGGGTATGGTGGCACACTCCTGTAATCCTAGCACTTGTGAGGTTCAAGTAGGAGGACAACTGGCACTCTGAACTGTTTGGCAACATCCTGTCTTAAAACAAAACAGAACACTAACCACACACAAGTGCCTGCCTGGCAAGTGAACAGTCTTGAGTTTGATTCCTGGCAAAAAAAAAACAAAACACCAAACCACAGAGAAAGGTGTTAGTTACTCCTTTTCTGGGTTTATTTGGTTTTAAGTGTTAAGAATTGGGAACAGCGAGATGGCTCAGTGGTCTAAAGCGTCTGCTTAGGCAAGGTTAGGCAACCACAGGGACTGTTGTTCGATTCCCAGCACCACTGCTGTGCCAGCCCCACCCCCAAGGCAGGCTGAGCCATAATATTAATTAATTAGTTAATTAATAAAAAAAGAAAAACTGGACTTTAAGTGCTAAGAATTGAACCCATGGCATTGGGTATGCTAGGAGAGGACTCTGTCACTGAGGGATATCTGTCCCAGCCAAAGTAGCCAAACATTACTGATGTTTCCTTTGGGGTGTGTGTTTAATGGGGAATTGAACTCAGGACTTTAAGCTTGCGAGGCAGGCACTTACGCCACTGAACTATCTCCCTGGCCCCTGGATATTTATTTCTGGTTTTGTCTTTTGTTTTGTTTGTTTTTTGCTTTCTTGATACAGAGTCTTGCTATGTAATTCAGGTTGGTCTTAAGTGCATGGTGACTGTACCAAGTGCTAGAATTACAGGGCTACAGTACCAAACACAGCTACCCCATTGGACTTCTTTTTCTTTTCTTTTTTTTGTGTCTATAGGGTCTCACTACACAGACTGGACTCCTAGTCATCTTCCTGTTTGCAGCCTCCTGAGGGCTGGGATTACAGGCATGTGCCACCACATGCAGTCCTGGGCTACCTCGGTTGCCCCAGGGATGGGGCTGGCCTGGCTTGTGGCCCTCCAGACTTCTTGAATTAGTCATTTTGTTTAATATTTCATTGGTGAATGAGAGATTGATGCACACTGGAAACTGTGAGTCCTACAATGTAAATTGTTACTGCTCACTAAAATTCTGTAATTTTTTTTTTTCTGGTAGGACCGGGGTTTGAACTCATGACCTTGCACTTGCCAGACAAGCACTTGTGCTATGGAGCTATCTGCCCAGCCCAAAATTCTGTAATTATTGAGCATATTTTGTTGCTAATTATTTTGCCTTTTTGAGATAGGGTTTCACTATGCAGTTTTTGCTAGTCTTTAATAGCCGGACTGGCCTGGAACTCATGGTGTTCTTCCTCCCTCAGCCTCTTGGGTGCTGGGGCTGTAGGTATGTGCCGCTGTACCCAGCCCATTGTTAATATTAATTTGGGTGTTTGCAGTTTTTTTTTTTTTTTTTTTTTTTGCTTTCTGGTCTATGGAAGGGGATTTTATTAGTTTGCTATCCTGTGACATTGGAATAATCAATATGAATGCTTTAGAGAAGGCTTGTAGAGCTGGGGATCGAACCCAGGTCCCTTACACCTGACTGCATTTGAGTGAGCAGACACTTAAACAAGTGTGCCAGTCTGCAGGCCCAAAATATGAATGCTTTACAGTTTCCCTTTTAAAGGAAAAGGTGTAGTGAGCTGAACTATTGTATGTAGATTTGGTGAACTCTCAGCCAGTGTGATGGTGTACCCCTTTAATTCTAGCTATACAGACAGCTAAGACAAGTTTGAGGATAGCCTCAGCAACTTAGCAAGACCTTGTCTCAAAAAAATCATATAGGGCTGGCCAGATAGCTTAGTGGACTAAAGCTCCTGCTTGGGCAGAATGCAGCGGTCATGGTTCGATTCCTAGCATGTTGTGCCGGCCCTGCCCTAGAGCATGCTGAGACTGTGATTCAGACTGGGCTTGGTGGTGTGGGCCTATAATCCTGGCCCTTGGGAGGCTAAAAACAGGATTGTCACTACCAGTCCAATCTACATAGTGAGACCCTATAAACCTTGTACTAAATACATTTTTAAAAAAATGGTCAGGGAGTATAGTTGAGTGGTAGTACATTTGCCTGGCATGCGTGAGGGTCTGGGTTCAATCCCGCTATCACAAAAAAGAAACCAAAAATACCTTCCCAAAAGGACTTTATTTTTTGGTTGTTTTGAAACAGGTCTTGCTGTGTAGTCTAGGCTTGCCTTGAACTCACTATGGAGCCCAGGCTGGCCTTGAAGTAGTGTTTTTTGTTTTGTTTTATTTTTATCTTTTTGGGACAGGGTCTTGCTATGCAGTTCAGGCTGGCCTTGAGCTCATTTTGTAGCCCAGGTTGGTCTCAATCTCACAATTATCCTCCTGCCTCAGCCTCCCAAGGGCTAGGACTCCAGGTATGTGCCACCGTGCCTAACTAGGAATCATTCTATATGAAAGAAGACTAAGATGTTGAAAATGTTCTGTTTATCCTCCTCCTTTCATCCAGGTTGTAGCAAAGGAAGCCTGGGAAAACCACAGATTGCGAAATGATTCTGTGATTGTAGACACATTCCATGGTCTCTTCAAATCAACATTGGTTTGCCCAGAATGTGCTAAGGTTTCTGTCACCTTTGACCCGTTTTGCTACCTAACTCTTCCACTTCCTTTGAAGAAAGATCGAGTTATGGAAGTCTTTCTGGTTCCCGCTGACCCTCACTGCAGACCTACCCAGGTAACAGGAGCCACATTTTCATGGTTCCCCTTTGTGAGTGGCCCTGCTATAGTGGGACAAGGACATTCTGTTAGCTTCAGTCCCTTTAGGCTTGTCTGTATGTGGCTTTGGGTGCTACCAGACCTTCGTGTGATACCATGTCTTTATATAATAAGCCCCTTTAGGGCTTCTCTGCCCCTTTTTACCCATGCTTCATTTGTGTAATTATAGTATTGTAGGTGGTTTGTTAAGTAGTCCATGAATCTGAACTTTGGAGAACTCATAGCTAGGTGCTCAGGTTCAATCTTAAATCAGCTAGGAGCAGGGCCACAACAAGAGCCAGTTAAGAGGCATGACTGCTCGTGCTATGTTACTGTCCACTTTTGCTGACAGCTCACAATGTGATTTATCACTTAGTCTGTTGACATTAGTGTATCAAGAAAGAAAGGCAATTTTAGTACTGAAGACTGAGCTCAGGACCTCTGTCCCTAGGCCTTTTCAATTTTTTTGCTTTGAAACAGGCTTCTGGTAAATTATATAGGCTGGGCTTATACTTTTAATGTTCCTGCTTCAGCCCCTTCAAGAGTGCTGGAATTACAAACATGTGCCAGCATGCCCAGCTGGCAACTTGTATCATCTTAATAGTTCTTTAGAGGAAGTAGTAAACTGTTCCCAAAAAAAAGAATAAAATAATGATGTGGGCTGATGGCATGGCTCAGTGGCAGAGTGCCTAATGTGGTTGAGGTCCTGGGTTCGGACCTCTGAGGTACCAAAGTAAAAAAGAAAGCAGTGTTCAAGAAGAAGAGGGATGGATGACCTAGGTCCCACACTGCTGCCTGAGTGTTGATATGAAAGATTTAACCTGTCTGTGCTCTCATTAGTTCCTCTGGGCTCTGTGTACTCTGAACTATCTCCGAAGGACCCCCTGCCCCAGTAGTACCTGCTCATCTTACTCATTTCCTTCTTTCCTCTTTGAACACCCATCACCTTGACCATCTCTCCCTTACAGTATCGTGTGACAGTGCCACTGATGGGGGCCATGTCTGACCTGTGTGAGGCTCTCTCCAGGCTGTCTGGCATTGCGGCAGAAAATGTAAGGCGGAGGGATCAGCGGCATTTAGATTATTGGGGTCTTTTTATAGTCCTTAGGGGTTTGCTTTCAATCTTGTAGCCACTTTTTTGAGGGTAGTATTGGCCAGCACTGATGTGATTATTGGTGAATGTGTGGGTGCCCCATGCCTGGCTCCCTCCCTCACTGTGTAACTTGTACCTGAGGCTATCCCTTCTAGCTTCAGGAAAAGCCATCTTTCTCTGATTAGGGTCACACTACCCAAGTCAGAGGGCCAGGAGTAGGACTCTGTTCTCAGCAGTGTGTTCTGAGGGTGATGAGCAGGCTTTGAATGCTGCACAGTTCTCCAACACCTCTGGAAGATAACTGGTCTCTGGGCACCTCACCTGTCATCCTTCCTACTACTCAAGAGGCTGAGGTTTGAGTGTGATCAGTGCTGGCAGCAGTCCTGCTGTCCCCTCACCCTTGGCTCTGAGCCCTGAAGCTGGCTGCAGAGGAGACTCTAAGCAGCATCCAGTAGGGCATCTTCTCACTTGTTTCTGAGCCGTAGCAGCTAGAAGGGTGTCCTGAGCCATCCTCTAATCTTTGTTGCTATTGATTCCCAGATGGTGGTCACAGATGTATATAATCACCGGTTCCACAAAATTTTCCAAATGGATGAAGGTTTAAGCCACATCATGCCACGGGATGACATCTTTGTGTAAGTACTCAGCAGTTTTCAGTGCTGGGTCAGGGAACACTGATCATTCACTCCTGCAAGCTGTGGGTTGGGCAGCCTGGCCCGTGTGGGTCTCACTGAGTGGAGAGAAACTTTCTTGAGCTGCATATAGAACAGATAATAAAGCTAATATATGTAAGTAACAAAACTTCCCTTGATTTTAATCTTTATTATTACATTTAAAAGAGAAGGCGGGGCTGGGCATGGTGGTATAGTCCTCAGCAGGAGACTGAGGCAGTGTAGGATCACCATGAGTTCAACAAAGCCAACCTGGACTTAATATCTTGAGACCCTGTCTCAGCACACAAAAAAGAACAAATCAACAAACAAAAGGCTAAGGGTGTGTTTTTGTTTAAATCCAAGGGTTGAACTCACCTCTTCTAGATATTGTATACGACTTCTTTGTATCCATAGAACAGAAGCTGTTTTCTCATTGCTGAAACAAAATACCCGAAAAAAATTGAAGTTGAGCTTTTGTAAGTAAAGGAAAAAAGGTTGCAGAGGGAGAGAAAGACGACAAGTAGAATTTTTCTAAATGTTGGAACTCGAAAGCTAAGTGGAGCCGGGCATGGTGGCGCACACCTGTAATCCCAGCACTTGGGCAGCTGAGGCAGGAGGATCAGTGCGAGTTTGAGACCAGCCTAGGCTGCAGAAGTGAGCTCAGGGGGAGGGACGCGGGAAAGCAAAAAAAAAGTGAGCTCAAGTCCAGCCTGAACTGCATAGTGCGACCCTGTCTCAAAAAGACTAAATAAATTGGGGCCGGCAAGATGGTTCAGTGGTCTAAAGCGCCTGCTTAGGAGGGCTCAGGCAACTGCGGGGACTGCAGTTCGATCCCCGGCACCACATGCTGCGCCAGCGCCACCACCAGGGCAGGCTGAGCCAGCCACAAAATGAATAAATAAAGAAACGAACAAACATAGCAAGCAAACAAATAAATAAATAAAATTTAAAAAAAAAAAAAAAGACTAAATAAATAAAAATAAATAAATAAATATAAAGCTAGGTGGACTAGTGCACACCTGTAATCCTAGCACTCGGAAGGTTGAGGCAGGAGAGCTACCAGGAGTTTGAGGCCACCATGGAGTGTATAGTGACTTCAAAACCAGCCCGAACAACCTACTGAGATCCTGTCTAAAAAATAAACCCAAGGACTGGCCCCATAGCTCAGCAGATTAGAGTGCCTGCTTAGGCAGACGCGTGGACTAGGGTTCCATGACCCGGTGTGCTATGTTGGAGCCAGGGCATGCTGAGATGGCAGTTGAGACAGTGTGGTGGCTTACGCCTGTAATCCCAGTGCTTGGGAGGCTAAAAACAGGAGGATCACTATGAGTTGGGTCTGTGTAGTGAAACTCTGTCAACCCTGTACTGAATGCATAAAAACAAAACCCCAGAGCATTGAGCTCTTTGGTGACAAAAAGTGAACTTGGTGGCCAGGACTTGGGATGATCTCAGTGACTCCTGTCATCTCTGTTGTGTCTCAGTTGAAGGCTCACAGAGTTTGAGGTAGACGAAGATGTGTCAGAGCTAATTTTGGCTCAGGTTGCTTAAGTTCACGTGTACTGATGGTCCTCTACTACCTTTCTCTGGAATTGCTGCAGAAATGGCTTGTCTACCTCGTCTGCCAAGGATGCTCTGTCCTAGTAGTTACAGTCTTGGCTAATCTCAGTCCATCTCAAGTCTTCCATGGAGTGAGCTGCTAAGTGAGCTCTTTTCTGTGATTGCAGGTATGAAGTCTGCAGCACCTCCACAGATGGCTCCGAGTGTGTCACGCTTCCAGTCTACTTCAGGGAGAGAAAGTCCGGGCCGGCAGGCTCTACCTCTGGGGCGGTGCTCTATGGGCAGCCACTGTTGGTGTCTATTCCTAAGCACAAGCTTACCCTGGAGTCTTTGTACCAGGCTGTTTGTGATCGCATCAGGTTGGTTGCAGGAGCATCGTTGGGTTTTTTGATAAGATCAAGATAATCCTAGTGCTCTGAGTACAACAGTGCAGGCGCTCTAGAAAGCTGAGGCAGGACTGCAAGTTTGACCCAGCCCACATTACTCAGTGAGATTCTATCTCAAAATCAAAAGTAGTAAAAGAGCTAGAGATGTAACTTAGCGTGAAGCCCCTGGGTTACCTCCTCATACCAAAAAAACCCCGGAAAGATAAGCCCAAGAGTAGATAGAAGTGATGATACCCACGGAGTGTCTGGACACCAGATGCTCAACTCTGCAAGGGATAAGCCAGGCCTGGAAAGGTGCATTTCACATGCTGTCCCTGATATGTGGAATCTGAAAAGAAATCACATGAAAATATAAAGGAAACTATTGTTAGACAAGAAAAAGGTAATAGGAGGGAAGGAGGGGATATAAAGACAGGTAATTGGGGAAAATAATTATTTATTTAACTTTATTTATTTATGCTATGGCTGGCTCAGTCTCCCTGGAGGTGGAGCTGGCCCAGACTGCCTAAGCTTGTCTAAGCAGGCGCTTTAGACTGCTAAGCTATCTTGCCGACCCAATTGGGGAGGTTATTAAAAGACCATGATGCTGGGGCCGGCGAGATGGTTCTGTGGTCTAAAGCGCCTGCTTAGGAGGGCTCAGGCAACTGCGGGGACTGCAGTTCGATCCCCGGCACCACATGCTGCGCCAGCGCCACCACCAGGCAGGCTGAGCCAGCCACAAAATGAATAAATAAACAAACAAACAAACACAACAAGCAAACAAATAAATAAATAAATAAAATTAAAAAAATAAAAGACCATGATGCTGACATTAGTTTATTGAGCTAAAAAACTATCTACTATATTAAGTGAAACAGCAGGTTATAAAACAATGTATGCAGAATTACCAGTTTTTTATTTTTTAAAATGCATTTGTATGTAGTGCTGTCAAGAAATTTAGGGGCTGGGGAGATAGCTCCATGGCACAAGTGCCTGCCTAGCAAGTGCAAGGTCATGAGTTCGAAGCCCAGGCCCACAAAAAAAGAAATCTATTGCTAAGTGTGGTAGTGCACAGCTCTCAGCACTTGGGAGGCTGAGGTAGGAGGATTTCTGGGACTGTAAGGCCAGCTTGAAGTGGATAGCAAGACCTTGTTTCAAAAAATAACAAATAAAAGAGGGCCAGGAATGTAGCTCAGTGGCGTAGTGCTTGCCTGGCAAGCATGGGCCATTAGTTCAATTCCCAGTACAGAAATTTGAAAAAAAAGACTGACTGACTAAACTGGGAGAGGTGGTGCGTGTGTGTAAATTAGAGCACCATTCTGGGAGGCTGAAGCAGAAGGATCACAGCTTTATCCTGGGCAACTTAGTGACTTAGGGAAGTAGTGAGACCCTGTCTTACCCAAATTCAAAACAACTATGTCTGTATGTCTGTCTAGATATAATGTTTGTTTTGTTTTTTTGATCTTTTTGAGACAGGTCTCATCATGAAGTTCAGGTTGGCCTTGAGCTTACTTCATAGCCTAGGCCTATCTGAAATTTGAAACAGTCTTCCTGCCTCAGCCTCTGGAGTGGTGAGATTATAGGCATGCTCCCCCATACCCAGCTTACATGTATTTATTTTGAAATTGTTATATAATTTATAAGGAGGGCTATGGTTGTCATTCAGTTGCAAGTTTCTAGGTTTCCATCCCAGAACTGGAGGAAAAAAATCTAGCCTGGTATTCACTTGACTATGTGTCTGGGAGTGGCATCCTCAGGCCTTGCTTCAGTGGTACACCACTGTAATCCCAGCACTCTGGAGGCTGAGGAGAAAGTTTGAACTACATAGGGAGTTTAAAAGCTGGGATTATAGGCGTGTACCACTATGCCCGATCTTGGGCCATTTTATATTATTTATTTATTTTTGCGGAACCGGGATTCGAACTCAAGACTTTACACTTGCCAGGCAAGCACTTGTGCCACAGAGCTATCTCCCCAGTCTCCCCTTTGGCCATTTTAATAAAAAACATTTTTATAATTTTGACACAGGATCTCACTGATCTCACTGTTTTGCCCTGGCTGGGCTCAAGCTTGCAGGCTTCCTTCCTCATCTTCTCAGAGCGCTTAGCTTATAGGCACGCACCACTATACCTCATGTAAAGTTTTCATTTTGAGACAAGGTCTCACTAAATTGCCCAGATTGGCTTCAAACTTTTCTTCTTGCTTTGGATTCCTGACTAGCTAGGATCAGAGGCCTGTGTGAGACCTCTGAGAGGACATTAGAGCAGGTTAGAGATGATAGTGCAGGCCAGGGATATAACTCAGTGGCATAGCATCTGCCTGGCAAGTATGAGTTCTTGAGTTCTTCCTGGTACCTGAAAAAAGGAATGATGGTGCAATATGGCATTCATAGAAGATTTGAAGCAGTCTTTCTTGGGATTTTCATTGGCTTAATAGGTGAAACATCTGATCTCAGGTCCCTCTCAGTTCCTTAAAAGTATCAAATCATTACATGGTTTTAAAGAGCTTTTATTTACATAGTTTGTTTTGTGGATAACTAAATATAAAAATTATGAACTACTTAGCTACATAGTGGAGAAAAAGTAAAATGTTAAAACTAACAATCCTTTCTTTCATATTTTGTAAGCCGCTATATAAAGCAGCCTTTGCCTGACGAGTTTTGCAGCTCGCCCTTGGAGCCTGGGGCCTGCAATGGCTCCAGGGGCAGCTGTGAAGGTGAGTGCCGGCCATGCTGTGGGGCTGGGACTGACCACAATGCCTGAGACACCTGGGAGAGGGAGGCTGGGGGTTCTGCCTACAGTCAGCCTCTCTGTGCTGCTGGCCCCCAACCTGCTCACATAGGCTGGGTCTTACTCTAGGCACACTGAGCCATGAAGAGTTGAGTGACTTGTGTAAGGTCAGAAAGCTGAGTCAGAATTTAAGTGCTTGTCTTGCGTGGATTGCAAGTGGGTAGCTGGCGTATGACTGACTCTGTCCTGACTTCTTTTGGCAAAGATGTTGTTATCTTGGCTCTTAAGTCCTGCTCAGGCTGTTTGACAAGTCTTTAGTTCAGGGGAACAGATCCCTGGCCATTCAGTTGGAAAATGGAGACAGGCTGTCTTGGGCTTTCCTTATGTCTTGCCAGTAAGCTACAGGGGGTGCCTGATCTGAGGCAGCTGCTACTGTGAGAGGAAAGGAGTTTTCAGTCAGAAAAACAATATAGTGGGCTTATTACAGGAAACTTATAGGGTTCATTCACCTCTATGACTAGGTGCTAACAAGTCCATCCTTGACCAAGGGGCCATGTCTGATTTGCAGCACAGTAGTCATTCTTTTGGGAATATGCATGACTCCGTGGCCTTATTCCTATAAAACCAGAAGTACAGCTGGGCACAGTAGTATAGGCCTCTAATCCAATTCTGTAGGAGGCTAAAACAGAAGGATCACAAGTTTAAAGCCGGGTGTGGTGGCACACACCTGTAATCCCAGCTCTTGGGAGGCTGAACACAGGTGGATCACGATTCTGATCTACATAGTAAGACCCTATAGACCCTGTCCTAAAATACAGAAAAAAAATTTAAATAAATAAAATAGAATAATGACCACAGTACCAGGTGTGGTGGCACATGCTCATAATCCTAGCACTCAGGAGGCTGAGGCAGGAGGATCTCTTCAGGTTTGAGGCCATCCTGTGCAATATAGTGAGTTCAGGACCAGCCTATACTACAAAGCAAGGCCCTGTCTTAAAAACAGATGATGCTAATGATATTGATCATATTAACAAAAACCAGCCACCTGTAATTCCAGCATGAAAGACTGAGACAGGATTGCAAATACAAGATCCTGTCTCAAGGAAACAAAACAGAAAGGGAGGGTAAAAATGAGAACACAAAACCACAAGGCTCCGTTGTAAGCATTCAGGATGTCTTTTCCAGAAGGAACTGAATATTTCTACTCTGTGTGTTGTGCTGGAGATGAAGCCCAAGGTCTTGATGGTAGGCAGACACTGTTAGTGACCTACATCCCCATACCTTTTTCTGGTTTTATTTTCATGTGTTTCTTATCAGACTCTCCCTAAGGAGTATTGAGTGACTGTCTCGCTATTATCCTTTTCTCTGTGAATCTAATGATGACATCAAGAGCGAGGCCATGTACTGTGGATCCCACAGATGATAGGGTGTGGCTCAGTTGGGATGGAGATGGCAGGGTCACTGTGCTGCAGTCAACTCATGTAAGCACTGGGTGTCTGCTTTCTCACTGGGAGTAGCAACATTCACTTAGTCTGTTGCATTTACTCCTGCAAAAGGGTTACTGGTAATCTCAAGTATCTGACAAATGCAAAGGGAGTCCCATGTAGTACAAAATCTGGAAGGAAACATCAGGTATAAAAATTTATATTACATGGTAATAAGATACACATATATACATATGTATAGTGGTACCTCAGCTCATGAACTTAATTTGTCCCATTTAGGGAAACATTGCTGTTTTTGTGTTTATGTGGGCAAGATGGTCACAGTTGTGTTTGTTACCTGATAACAGAGTTTTCAAACAAAAACAAAACTTTGCCAAGCCATTTATTTACAAACCAAACTGTTCACAAGCCAAGTTTTAGTAAACTGAGGTACCACTGTACATTGCTTCTCATTTGTGTTGCAGGATATGACGAAGAAATGGAGCATCAGGATGAAAGCAAAGAGCAGCTTTCGGAACCAGAAGGCAGTGGGGAGGACAACCTGGAAGGTGACCCCACTGAGGCCACCCAGAAGAAAGTCAAGGACCAGCCCTGTCCAAGAAGACTTTTTACCTTCAGTCTTGTGAACTCCTATGGAACAGCTGACATAAATTCATTTGCAACTGATGGAAAACTACTCAAACTCAACCGTAAGCACATCACTGATTTCAAGCTAACTGTGGGAACTCTGGAGATGTTTGCAAATCCTTACCTTCAGCACTGGCTGCTTTAGGCTTCACAGTGTCTCTGTGGTTGCAGGAGCAGACATGCGTACCTGTGGCCATTAGCTCCCTGTGGACTTTTTAGGTATACTGCACCCTCGAGGCTCTTTTCCGTGCTTCGTGGTAACCAGGCAGAAAGCAGATTGTCTTCCATTCTCACTATTCTGTAGGACCTCTGGGTCAGGGATATTTCCTGTGGCTGTCTTAGATTTATTCCCTCTATGAGAAAGATTATGTGTAACTTTTTGTTTCATAAAAATACAGAAAGCTTGACATGGTGTCATACTCCTAAAATAGCACTTTGGGAAGCTGAGACAGAAGGATCTCAAAGTTTAAGACCAATCTGGGCAACTTAGTTACTTAGCAAGATCCTGTTTTTATCAAAAGGGAATAGGGGCCAGGTGTGGTGGCGCACACCTGTAATCGCAGCACTTGGGAGGCTGAGGCAGGAGGATCAATGTGAGTTCAAGACCAGCCTAGGCTACAAAAGTGAGCTCAAGGCCAGCCTGAACTGCATAGTGAGACTCTGTCTCAAAAAGAAAAAAAAAAAAAGGGAATAGGGGTATAATGCAAAGGCTCTGTATCTAATCCTTACAGATTAGATAAATATAGCTTTCAATTATTGTGAAGTTCTGTGGTCTTGGAAGAGGAACTTACACACACACACACACACACACACACACACACACACACACGTATATTCTCTGTCTGTCTTCTGATTTAAGCTAAGAGGATGAATCTGTTCCCCACTCCTCCATCTTGACTGTGCCCTGCTAGAATTCTGTGTGTTTTGTATCTTGGAGCTCATCAGGAGCTCTGAGGAAGTATTTATCAAAAGCTTTTGGAGACTGGGGCTGGGACACACTGGCCAAGGCACTACCCTTTGGCAGTTGCTGGTGGGGGATTAGCAGGTATAGTTTGTGCTGCCTGAGCATGGTGCTTGTTCTGATCACTTGAAGAGCCTCTCCTGCTGTTGGCCATTCTGTATTGACACTGTGATCCCCTCTACAGCCCGATCCACACTGGCCATTGATTGGGACAGTGAAACCCGGAGCCTTTACTATGATGAGCAGGAATCTGAGGTATGTCAAAAAGGGTTTATGGTCATTGGTGTTTGCCTACTTGTGCTCTAGATGTGTGCCTACATTACTCATTACCTCTATACTAACTTGTCATTAGGCAGCATTACTGTTTAAGACTGACAATGTACTCAGGATGTGGGGGCAGGAAAATTGCAAATTTGAGGGTAGCCTAAAGTACATAGTCAGGGCCTGGTGTGGTGGCACACACCTGTAATCTCAGCACTTGGGAGGCTGAGGCAGGAGGATCAGTGCGAGTTTGAGACCAGCCTGGGCCATGAAAGTGGCCAGCCTGAACTGTATAGTGAGACCCTGTCTCAAAAAGACAAAAATAAATAAATAAATAAAAATAAAGTACATAGTCAGACTTTGTCTAAAAAATAAAAAGACTGTTGAGCATAGTGGAGCACACCTACAATACCAGCACTTGGGAGGCTGAGACAGGAGGATCAGTGTGAGTTCGAGACCAACCTGGGCTACAGAAGTGAGCTCAAGGCCAGCCTGAACTGCATAATGAAACCCTGTCTCAAAAAGGCAAAAAATAAAATAAAAAGACAAGGGCCAGGGAGATAGCTCAGTAGAATAAGCGCTTGCCTGACAAGTGCAAGGTCCTGAGTTCAATCCCTGGTACCGCAAAAAATAAATAAAAAGGCTGAGCATGCAACCAAAAGCTCTGAGTTCTATCCTCAGTATCACAAAATACAAGTGAGACTAAGCACTCAAGGTTTTGTCATTGAGAGGCTTCAGAAAGGAGTTTATCTGTTGGTGATCATCAATCAGTAGGCCCCATTTTTAGCTGAGATGAGGTTTCTCCAGAAGCATGTTGTACTTTGTCTCTATAGGCCTATGAGAAGCACATCAGTATGGTGCAGCCTCAGAAGAAGAAGAAGACCTCTGTGGCTTTGCGAGACTGTATTGAGCTTTTTACCACCATGGAGACCCTTGGCGAGCACGACCCCTGGTATGGAGCTCTTCAGCCTGACAGGCTGTATTCCCTACGAGTGAGCCCTTTCTCCTTGGATGTGTATGTCACTTCTCAGATATCAGCCCTGCCCCCAGTCATCTGGGTGGGATGTTTGTTCCAGACCAAGATAGCTATCCCCTAACTACAGGCGAACTGCTGCCTGAAAATTGTGGTGTTGACTGGTGCCTACAGGAATGTGTTGCGGTTGTGCCTCTTGAGCATATGGCAGTGGCTGCCCTCTTTTCTCTGCAGGTATTGTCCCAACTGTAAGAAGCACCAGCAGGCCACAAAGAAGTTTGACCTGTGGTCATTGCCTAAGATTCTTGTAGTTCACCTCAAACGTTTCTCCTACAACAGATACTGGAGGGATAAGCTTGACACAGTTGTGGAATTCCCAGTCAGGTGGGTCCTTGTGTTGCTGATTGGCTGAGAAGTTTGTTATATGTGTGCCAGACTAGGGAGGTAGGCTTTGCTGTGGTGACCCTGCCCTCAGCCTTCTGGGCCTAGGGAAGACTCCCTTAATGTCCTTCCCTGGCTTGTGGTACTACCAACCATCTCTGCCACTGGCAGGACCCCTCAATGTCCTTTTCTGCCTGTGACTGGTTCTAGGGAGCCTTGCTTCTAAGAGCCAGCACAGGCTCTGCTGCAGAGAACTGAGATTTTAATGGGCATTGGATGGGGTACAGACCTCCATGGCAGTGTCCCTGAGGGACTGGCGCTGGCTCTCTGTTCAGTTTCTCTCATGACCCAGGATACAGACTAATATAGGCATGTAAACCAGCCAAACAGGAGTTCCCCACAAAATGTGGGTTTTAAGATGCTTTCAGGAAGTAAATAGATACCTCAAGTTTAGCAACAGTGGTTTTTTTTTTGGTCTTTTTGAGACTGGGTCTCACTGTGCAGTTCAGGCTGTCCTTGAGCTCACTTTTGTAGCCCAGGCTGGTCTTGAACTTGCACCAATCCTCCTGCCTCAGCCTCCCAAGTGCTGGGATTACAGGCATGCGCCACCATGCCCGGCTGGAGAGAAGCATTTCAATCCCTAAAATAATCTCCAACCCAGATTGATATAACCCAAAAAATATCTTTCAAAATTGATGGGAGGGATAAAATATTTCCATAACAAAGAATGCCTAAAGAACCCAGAAAAAACAGGGCCACCACCTATTCTATCTGGAGACAAAATGATTTCAAGCCAAGGTGTTTAGAGAGACAAAGATGGGCTGGTGAGATAACTCAGTGGCCTAAAGTGCCTGTTCAGGCAAGTTTAGGGAGGCTCAGCACTGAGGTTCAATCTCACCAACCCTGCCCTCAGGGTAGGCTGAGCCAAGAAAAAAAAAGTCACTTTATCCTTGCAAAGAGAGTAATCGAAGAAATAAAGATCAGGAAAAAAAAAAAAAAGAAATATATA
>PVKN010018319.1:0-16940 GCA_004027915.1 Capromys pilorides
TAGGGACAAGGGATGTGAGAAAGAGCAGCTGTTCAGAATAGCAAGGCAGCTGAGGTTGATGGTATGTGCCTCAAATAGTGTGATGAGGGCACCAGCCCTGAGACTTCCCTGTAAAGGCACCATGGGCCTGGTCTAATAGGGAAGATGGCAGGTGGACTCAAGGTTATGTGGGCAAGGTCATCCTGGTAGGGACATGCCCAGTGGTATCTGGGGTGGTCTCATGGCATGGACAAGTCCACTGGTGAGAACTTCTATGGAAGACAGAATAAAACACAAACTGAAAAATAACATGTGGATGCTGCTGCCCTCCTGGTGAATCTGCTCACAGTAATAAATAGCTCCTTGAAAGGAGAACAGCTAGATACCCAGGGTAGGGCACATGGGGACTTCAGGAACTGTCCTGTGAATTCCTTCTGATCTCAGCTCTTCTAGGATTGAAGGCTTCCTTTTGATAACATGAAAAGAGATTGTAGAAGTGAAGGAAAGGTGGGAACAAAGGGTGCCTGGGAGACCTGTGAGTGTGCAAAGATTTAGCCTTCAGAAACTCTCCGGTTATGGGTTGGGTTCCATGGGGGCTGGTCCACACCATTCCATGCTTACCGACTAGTTTCCAAATGCTGTTACCTTTGTTTCTTGTAGAAGCTTCCCTGTTACTGTCCATATTCTTGGACAGTCTGCTGCTGAAGACACTGAAAGTCACCCTGGAGCAGCAGTGGGTAGGGCAGCAGGGAGGGCTGGATCCAGAGGGAGGAGGTGGTGGGCAAGTCCAGCTGTCCTCAGGCAGATGAGGCCAGCTGACTGCAGCATCTCCGTCTGGTACTGCTGTCTCCTGCGGTCAGAGCCCATGCCAGGGCCAAGGTGCAGACCCAGCAGGTGTATCCCCAAGCTTGCTGGTACTGTGCTGGAGCTACTGGAGCTAGGGCCCTAGGAAGAGAAAGGTTTATTTAGCCAACAGCCATGAGGATTGGAGGGTGGCATGGTGCTTATGTTAGCTCTGCACTGTGAGGACCTTAAAGGATGACGTCTATGGCTGGGCATGTGAGAGGACAAATGGCATGGTGATATGGGAGGCCTAGGGTAGCCCCCAGTGACTCAGATACCTTACAACCACCCTGACTCAGGAACACCCCGCTGCCTCTTCCCATGGCCACAGTGAGCACCAGGCCACCAGCGTCCAGGCACAAACTATATCAAGGCATGGCAAGGAAGATCCTTTCTATAGTCCCAGTGTGTCACAACTCCACCCATTGGCTCCTCACTAGTACCCTGAGCCCTTGCTCCCACACTGCTTGTGCCCTGAGATGCTGCCACCACCAGGCTCTGTCCTTGGCCTGGCTCATGCCTTCCCAGGGTGCCAAGTGGTAGTGACTGCTGCTGCTGCTGCTGCGAAGCAACCCCACACAAGCCTTGGATGAGCACCCTTCTACACCATGAGTGAGTGGTCAGGGGAACTCGCCCCAGGAAGGTGGTAGCTGAGGATGCAGGTCAGCCTTTGTGGCACACAGATGTGCCTGGCTAGCACTTCCCTGGAGTTCCTGGGCTGGTTCCCTGCAGAGGACTTGAATTAACGATAGGCCTTTTAAGGGTTGAATCACATTCAACTTCAGCAGCTGCTTTATGAGGTTAGACTGTGGGGCAGCTTGGGCTAATTATTGTGGGATCATAAAGCATCGCCTACAGAGCTGGCTGCATTTACAGATGTTCCTGGGTTTCATCCCAGAGGAAGGACTTAGCATTAGGGTATTTACTGTGCTTCCAGGGGGACTGGGATGCAGATTGAAGTATCTAGGAAATGAAATAGAAAGTTCATGTAAAATATATTTCATTTTCTAGGCATAGGTTCCCGGGCTTGTTTATAAATCAGGGTAGAGATGAAAGAGCAGTTGGGAACCAGAAAGCAAATGCCTGCATGAAGGAATGGAAGCATCAGGTCTTCTGGATGATTTGTCCAGAGAAGGAACTGGGTCCAGCATGGAGAGGTTGTTTGATCAAGTATGGCAGAGCAGGGGCTGAGGCTGATTGCCTGGACCCTAACCCAGGACACCAGGCCTGAGACCTCCTAGGGCAGGCCATAGTTTTTACTTGGGTGAAACCTACAGCTCAGGTTCCTGGGAGTGTGCTCCCTGTTGGCAATTTCTCAGGTGTCCCTACCCAGACCCTGAGGGCTCAGGGCCCTTCCACTTGACCTCAGCCTCTCTCTTTTTCCTACACACTCCTGTACCACAGCTCTCCTCAAGAGCTGATAGCCAGCTTGACTGTTCCTAGACTGAGTATGAAGCAGCTCTGCTAGGGCGCAGGGGTGAGTGTCAACCCTGACCTTTAAGGGGATACCACTTTCCACAAGGACAGATCCACAATGCATCCTGGAAAGAAGGCTGAGGCTGTGAGCTGATCTGTCATGACTTCCAAGGCGTGCCAGTGTCTTAGGACACAGCATAAGGCATCATGATTTCATGAACCATTTCATAATTCTTATGGATCACTCAGTGGTGCTCAGTTAGAGATACTGTTTCTAATCCTTCAGGAGCCTCAGAGGCTGGTAGGCTCAGGGAGTGTAAATGAGAGGTCCTGGGGACCAACACCTGTGTGAGGTCCAGCCAGGATGGCTCGGTGCTCAGCAGCCTGCTCCGCCCCATCTGCAAGTTCTGAAGCACATCTCCCCCTCCCACATGGGTTCTCATGGGGCATATTTGGTTTCAGTCCTTCCTGCAGGTTCTTGGTGCCATTCTCTTGTCTCCCAGTGTCTCAGCACACAAATTGTGCTCAGCAGAGGTGAACCTCAAAGGTCCCTCTAATTACATCATAGTTCTAGGTCACGTTGGGGAGCAGCGGGAGGGGGCAGGGTCATGGGACTCCCAGCACCTGCACCATCCCTAGAAGGGAAGGAAGGGCCAGCAGCCTCCAGTGACCTTGAGGAATGAACTTGCCTGGGTCTTGAAGCGTGCTGGGTGCTCCCACGCGGACCTCACAGAAGTTTCACGGCTGCCAGGTCCTGCTGAGCCTGCATTCTAGCCAGGGGAAAAGCCTTGGGAAGTTAAAGACTCCCTAAGCTCACAGGGCTACTGCCTGTGAGAGCCAGCCTCAGTACTGGGTGACTTCACCGTCTCAGCAGCTCTGGACAGCCAAGGAGCTCAGGCATTGATTGCCACTCGCCAGGGAGACCTCCTGGGCCCTGTAGCCTGGGGCCACGGAGCTGTGGTGGGCAGGGCCTTGCCTAGGCCTTGCTTTCTGCTGGTGGGCAGCGTCATCACCTGCCTGTCTGTGAGACCCAGTGGCTGAGAAGGCTGAGTCCATGGACCCCTTCTCCTTTTCCGAGTGGTGTCACAGAGCAGAGGAGGGCGGTGGATGAAGGTGGTCACAGCCTCAGCCCGGCAGTGTTGTGCTGCCTCCTTTCATGTGCTGACCACGCCCACCTCACTCTGTCCCTTCCAGGTGCACCAAGGACATGGCTAGGGTGGGAGTTGCCTAGCCTCAGTGACGCAGGGTCTCTGCATGTGTACATCATGGACTCTGGTCCTAGCCTCAGTGACGCAGGGTCTCTGCATGTGTACATCATGGACTCTGGTAAATGAACTGAGCCAGTGCTGGCTTATGGGGTGTGTGTGTGTGTATGTGTGCGTGAGTGTGTGTGTGTGTGTGTGTGTGTGTGTCTGGTAGGAGTGTGAGCCACAAGCTTGCACAGATAGTTGTGGCTGTACTCGGAAGAATCTGAGTGTCCAAATGAAGACCAGCTGAAGTTTTGGATGCTGGGCAGCAGAAAGCACTGACATTTTGAAAGTAGAGGATCTGACATTATCATTGTGGACACTTTCTTCAAATTTGGAAGATGGACTTGGTGGAGTTAGTGTAGTGCACTGGCCCACACCCTTTCCTGTGTTCCTACAGTCTGAGCCAGGGACAGGGCACGTGCATGCGCGTACACACACACACACACACACACACACACACACACACACACACCCCAACCTTCTCTTGCCCATGGCTACTACTCTTCCATCTGTATAGCTGCCACCTCCAAGTGCCTCTCTTTGGTCTCTGCTGTAAGTTGAACCAAGTGTCTCCAGAAGATGTGTTCTAGTTGCATCTTCTGGCATCTACCAGGGTGGCTGTGCTAGGAGAGAGGCTGTCTTCAAGGTGACCGAAGTGGGACTTTGTGGTGTTGGAGCCAAGTGGGCCATGTGCAGAAGTAGTGACACAGACTCGTGTGACCACACTGTTCTGGAGGACAAGTGTCACCCTGGAGACTAGGAGTGGCATGGGACACAGCCCCCAGAGCCTTCTAACATTGGAACCCCAGCCCCAGAGCTGAGGAATGCACTGCAGCTGTGCCAGTGCCAGCTTGCGGGGTGGGTGAAGGGGCTCTGGGAATTGGGCACAGGCTCCTCACCCCACGTGGGGCTCCTCAGTAACCCTCACATTTTTATAGGTGATTTCTTCACCAATGTGTGCCAGAGGTATCACCTGCCTTCCGCCTTGGGGACAGAACCCAGACCTGGTCTGTGCTGCTGTCCCTACTCCATGTCTGACAGCCTCTGAGAGTTCTTCCTGAGCTGTGACATGATAAGTGCTGTCACTCTTCCTCCTTTGACACCTTGTCTCAGGGCCACAGTGGCCTGGCCTGTACCCCTCTTTGGTGACAGCCTCCCACCCCTCTGCAGTGGTGCCCATGGTCTCTGGCACCAACATGAACCCCACCAGGAGTGTTATCCACAGAGTCTCCTCCTGAGTCCAGGCAGGTGAGTGAGGAGTGAGTGGACATTACATATTGAGAAGCTCCACAGATTCTGTCACCTGTCACATCACAGAGCTCAGAAGAGCAGGGAAGGAGAACTCCCAGGAAGTGAGGCTTTCCTCTCCCTGTGTTCCTGCTATGTAATTCCAGGACAAATCCCTTGAGATTCATCCATGGAGGGAGAAAAAGAATGTGTACAACTGGAGTTGCCAGCGTGGCCTGTCCAGGAGAGGGGGACAAGGAGACAGTGAATCTTTGCAAGCCCCACGTGCAGAAGTTAGCCCTGGCTTTCCCTTAGCCAGCATAAGTATGAGAGGGGCCAGTGGGAGCTAGCTGCCTAGGGTGTCACCCTTAGCTCCATCCCAGTAAATGCCTGATGACTTTTATTTTTTTTCTAATGAACTTCACTTAATGAGATGGAGTAGTGAATCATTCATGAACTGCTACTGCAGAGGAAGCCCAAGGGGAAGAAGCTGAGTTTCCTCACCAAGGAGGAAATCAGCTATCAGCAGAGTGCTGTGTGAGATTTCCTTCCCAGTGTCTCCACAGCAGAGAGACTCCGCAGGAGCTGATCCAAATCTGAGCACCTGGTGACTGGCCTCGGCCTGGAGACACAGGCTGTGACAGTGGCCTAGGGGCACAGCAGCCACCACTGGTGATGGATGGAGCCACTGAGGCCCTGCAGTAGTGCCCTGTGAGGCAGACCTCTGGTTGCTTCCAGCTCCTTATCCAGCCTGAACTTTGTGTTGGAGCCAGGTTTGTTTGTTGTTGCAGTGAGCCTGGAGACAGAGAGCCCGGCTCCTTTCAGTGACATAGCTGGGTCTTCAGGTATCTGCCTTTCATTCTCTGTTACCATAACAGCAGCCCTGGGGATCCTGAGCCTCCTCCTCCTCCCCCAACCAGTGCAGACAATGTCTGCTCTCCTACAGCTGGGGACAGCTCTGTAAGTGCCCTTGGTGTTTCTGGGAGCAGAGGTACTGAGCACCCTCCCACTGTCACTTCCGCCCAGGAGGATGGTGCCTCTCCAGAGCGCAGGGTGGGCTCTTCTGCTACCCTCACAACCCCTAGAGCCCAGTTCAGGCATGTATGCCCACCACTCACTGTGAAACCTCCCTGTCTGAGTCCCTGTTTCCCTGTCGCAGCACCAGCCCACCATGTGCAGGGCCTTCTGGCCTCTTTGGGTCATCTCTGTGGGCATGAGCAACAAAGAATTTGCACAGGGCCATGTCTTATAACCCTTTGCCTCTAAAAACGGACTCCCCAAGAACATGCTACTTTCATTGGTGTCAGCTTGCATATCTGATCCTCTTTTCTGGGGCCTCTAGTGCCCAACCTCCGTTCAGGTACTGCAGGTGAGAAACCTGCTTCATCAGGGTCCTTTTGGTATCCAGCCTGTGTCTGGAAGCAGCCTCCAGACATCAAGAACAGCCTGGTCAGAACAGTGCTCTTGGCTCTTCCTTGACCACTCTCTGCTGTGCTCTCTCTGTGCCAGGCCTGAGCCTGTTGCCCCTGAAGAGTAGCCTGGTGCTGCTGGAGCACACAGCTAGCTCCACTGTGGTTCAGATCACCTTGACTTCCTCAGATCCTCTGGGATGCAAGTCCTGATGGCTAGGTAGACATCACTCAGGCAAGTTGAGGGGTCTCCCTGGGGCTCAAGGGAAAGAGTGTATAGTAGAACATAGTCCCTGTCTGAGAGACAGCATCATCTGCCTGTCCTTGTAAAGGTCCCCAGTGTACTGGGAGAGAAAGGAGGGCTTTTGGAAGCAAAATGGAGGCTTAGTCAGTTCCTGGCACTTATTTTAGGCAGGAGCAGTGTGACTGCCCATGGCTTAGCCATAGATTTTTATTAAAGTCACTTGACAAAGAGGGGGAATCCAGGATGCAAAGAGGGGCTCTGCACCTCTATGGAGAGACATAAGAGACCCTGCTGCTCCCAGACCGGGACTGGTTGAGATGAGGTAGGGATGGGGCAGAGGGAGAGTGTGAAGTCCCCACACTCTGACATCTCTGCTGCTGGTCCTCCCATTGGAGAACAGGATGAAGGCCGGGACTCAGAGAGGAGGCCATCACCATAGGAAAGCCAGCCTGGCAATGTCCCAGCACCCAGCATCTCTAGTGCTGGCTGCCAAAATTTCCTGCTGTCTGTGAACACGCCACAAGGGCCCTGTGAGTTAATGTGGCCAGTGTCGCCCTGTGCAGGTGCCTTGCAGCCAGAGGCCACAGCGGGTTCCTTTCCCACAGATCCTGTGGAGATGCCCATGGCTCTGGTCAGCCCAGCATGTACTCACTGTCACTCCTCCCATGCCCTGGAGCTGGACCTGGGATGCGGTAGTGATGACCAGAGCTGGCCTGACCAGTGACTCCTTCAGGACTCTCCGAGGGCTTCTTACTACCACTGGAGGGGCCAGCATTTCCCAGCTCTGTGACGCTCTGAGATGTCAGAGAAGTGTCCCCTCAGATGAATTTCCATGTTAGTGGGTCTGCTGGTTGTGACTCACCCTGGCTTGGTCAGAAGTTGGTGTCTGTTCCCATTAAGATCAGACCCTAGGCTTGGGTCCCAGTACCCTCTTGTCGGTCCTGATGCCCATGAAGAAAGCACCTGGGTGGGAATTGGAACATGATCCATTCACATCTGAGTCTTTGGGAATGGGGAGTTTTATTTCTTTCTTATTATAAAACCAAAAACATACAGGAATAGGGCCAATTATTTTTATTTCATCAATAAATAGATCAGACTGAATATACTTATCAGCTGGTTCTTGGGTAGGAGGAATGCAGCACAGATGGACCCAGAGCTCCCAGGAGGGTTGGGATGGCCCTTGCCCTTCAGGGTTCTTAGGGCAAATAAAAAAAAAAAAAAAAAAATAAAGTAGAGGATTTTCTGAGAACCAGCTCCCCTCCCCCAAGAGACACCACGGTCCAGGGTAGAGAACCAGGGCAGACACCAAGCCTCAGAGGACACATCTGCCACCAATGCACATAATACTGTGGTCCTGGAGGGATTCAGAAAAAAACCAAGATTATTTGGAAGAAGCATGCATGCCTGTAATCCCAGAACCCATGAGGCTGAAGTCGGAGGATTACTGTGAGTTTGAGGTAAACCTGGGCTACACAATGAGTTCAAGGCCAGTGACAGAAAGGATTAAGACCCTGCCTCAAAAAGCCAAGTCAAACCGATAAAAACAGAAGCCATGATTTTCATCTCTAAGAGAAGAGCACCTCTGTAGTTTCTCCTGAGAAATCAGCACATCTTGCAAAGCTGGATGCAGCTGTCATGGGGGACCACATGGCACAGGTGAGAAGCATCCCCTGAGGGTCCTCTCAGGCCACCCTCTGTCCCCAGTGCATGGCTAGGGACTCAGTACTCATTAGGTGCATTTCTCTCTCTTTAGTAGAAAAATATTTCCACATGTCCAGCTTTCTATCGGAGTGGAGAATTAAATGTTGCCCAGGTTTCCTAAGCCTTCCTTCTGCTCATCTGTCTCTTCCCTTGCTTCCCAGGATCTAGAAGCAGTTGATGTTATCAGTGGTCCTAGGAGGCTGGCGCCCTGAGCAGAGCGGGAAGAATCAAAGCCTAAGCTTTGGGCCTTAGGGTGATGGACAGTGCCTCTCATCCAACGGAGGAGCCTGGGCCTTGACAGGTACCCACTGTGGCTTTCCCCAAGACCCAGCTCTCCTGGGATGTGCAACATGACCCACATCTCTCTGGGACTCAGTTTCCTCTTCTGGGCCCTGTAGGTGTAGAACTCTGCCCTTCTGGCCCTCAAGGTGAGCTAGATCTAGGACCTGGTGCTTTGGGGTACATGCAGAGTGGAAGAACAAAGGCTCCGTCACTAGCTCACCTTCAGGGGCTTCTCACGAAGGAGGAGCAAAGCCTTCTCACCTGCTCCTCTACCTCATCCTTCCTCTGTGTCTTTCTATGGTGGGTCAAGCCCTGGGACTGAGCCCAGGGAAGCCCTATGCCCTACACCTCAGCCACCCACCCTATCCCTATTGAGGGCCTCCCCAGCACCCTGGCTCTGCCTGGTCTTGCTTCCCTCCTGGGCACAGCCAGGGTTTCTGCCATTTCCGACAGGAGATTCACCCACCATTTGTCATTGCTGACATTTATGGCTGGGAGATTGGGGTCGTTGAGATTCCTGGACTAAGAGCCCAAGCCCTACAGGCAGGCAGCAGTGACCTGGGGAGTCAGGACCCGGGAGTGGGGGCAGTCATCACAAAAAAGTGGCTGTCACAGCACAGCCCTCTAGAGGAGGGCGCAGCTACCTGGGGGCATCAGGTGCTCATGTCCCTGCCAGGGATCTAACAGCCTTGGTCCTGGAGAGGAGGTGAGGCCAGGGCTATAACAATGGGCCCTGGGGACAGTGTAGGGACACATCTTGAGCAACTGTGGTTAGCTTAGCGGGCCCAGATGAACTGATGTACATCCTCTGTAGGAACATGATTAAATGCTATACAGTTGCTAGGAGTGGTAGGGGAAGTGCCTGCAGGGGTTTGGAGATGGACTCTGCTCTGCAGGAACAAGGCATGTTATAAACTTGGCATAGGTGGTACAATGTTAGTGTTTAGAAGAAAGCATTTTTCTACCAATAAAGGGACCTGTAAGGTCAAGCTGATAGCGGATGCACACACAATTGTCTGCCCCCCTACCCTCAACATGCTTGGTCCCCTCAGCAATGGAAAGTAATTCTAGGCAGCTCATTTGCCTGCCCTGACCCCACGAGAGAGCAGGAGCCATGCTGAGCATCCGGGGAGCGCAAGACGTACCATGAGTCCCATGGTGAAAGGCCAGGTTCCCAAATGGAAGCAGGGCATGGTCCTGTTCTTCCCGCTGGGAGGGAGGGCCACTTCTGTCCCCCACCCAGAGGGCTCACCAAGGCCACCTTATATCATAGCCATCACCCAGTCTCTCCCTGCCTTGACAGTCTCCACACCAGGCCTTGCACAAGCTGTCATTTCACACTTCCACAGTGGTTCCCAGCCCGACAGCCACCATGACCCCAGTGAAAGGGACATCGCCTGTGTGTGTGTCCTCTGTCCCCTCCCACGGTCCCTGTGTGACTTCCCTAACACATATAGTACAGCCTTGGAGGGAAGCATTGGCCAGCTGCTGACATGTGTGGTCTGTCATCCAGGGTCCCTCACACTGAAGATCCCAGAAGTCACGCTCTTCTTGATGCTTGAGGAAGGGTTGTGTGGGCTGCAGGAACATCGTGACTACAGAGCAGATTTCATGCTTGGCAGCGACTGACCTCTGATTGACATTGCTATGGCAGCTGCAGGACTGGGTGTGTTTCTGGGGAGCATGGCCCTTGCCTGGCTAGGCGAGGCCAGGTACTGGACACTGCCCCCACCAGCTGAGCACTGTCATGGGAGAGGGCACTGTCCTGGGCTCACTGCAGAGCAGCTCTTCGGCATTATGAGGAGAAGCCTGGGGCTGACCAGCATCTGCCAGAAAGCCATACAGACAGACAGCACAGTGTCACCCTGCGAGGCCTTCCTCCCAAGCCAGGAGTTTCTTCCAGGCTCCTGGACTGAAGTCCTGAGATTCTCTCTCTTTTCTTTCACCCTGAGGCTTCCCTTAGTCATCAGCTGCTTTCTGGTGCTGACTCTAAGCCTCATCCTTGAGGAGTGATGAGCTCAGAGGTAAGACAGACAGGCCCTCCCAGGTGGCTGTGGGCAGTCCTCTGGGGGCACGGGCTCTGGGCAGAGCCCCAGGTGCAGTACTGTGAACTCACACACTGCCCAGGCACAAGGGAGAGCAGCCCAGAACTCATCAGGTGAAAGCTGAAGTGGCTGAGGCAGCAGAAGCACAGGATCAGCCTCCCCAGAGTGATCCTCCCCACCATGCTGTATCCCTGGCCACCGAAGCAAGTGTTTCCCAGGTGCCTCTGAGGCGTGTCTGTATCCTGACTGGAGCTGGTGACTGGCCAAAACCGGGTCACTGCCTGATCCACCAAGCTTTCCTGGTTCTAGTAGGAAAGTTACACACAACTCCTCTTTACCCCAACAGCCAGTAAATTGGGGAATTTACATCACCCCCAAAGGCATGAAGCCTTTCTGTAGCAGTTCTGCAGCACACACCAGCTGGAGTCACCTTGTCCAGCTTGGCTGAGACACCCACTACCTGGAGTGGCTGCAGATCCCACATTTGGAGGGTTCAACCTCAGACTCCCTGCGGGCACTGTAGATGCTGATCAGAAGCCCTGGGGTTCAACCAATGGATGAAAAAGATGTGATTTTTAAAAATGTATTTAGTACAGGGTCTGCAGGGTCTCATTATGCAGACTGGACTCAATAATCCTCCTGTTTTCAGCCTTCTGAGGGCTGGGATTACAGGCACACCACCACGCCCAGTCTCAGTTGCTGTCTCAGTGCCCCCTAGGGGCAGGGCTGTTTCGGCAGGCTAGGAATAGAATCCCTAGCCCCTGCATCTACCTAAGCAGGTGCTTTTATGAGCTGAGCTATCTGGCCAGCCCAGATGTATTTTTATACAATGGAGTATTACTCAGCTATAAAGAAAGACAAACTCGAAGCCTTCATAGGTCAGTGGATGCAACTAGAGGCTATACTCTTAAGTGAAATGAACCAGATCTACATGTATAAATGTTGTATTGTCTCCCTAGTGTAAGAACCTAAAAGAAGAAATAAAACCTAAAAGGTATAACGTGTAGTAAAACAAAAAGAAGTGGAACTTAAAGATTAAACAATGAAGAGACGAGAAAGGAGAAAAGATAAGAAAAAAGGTAGGAGAAAAACATGCAAGTATATATACAGGATGGCTGAGGTGACTGTACTAAAAACTCCATCAATTTTTTGAAAATAGCAGTTAATGTGTAGAATTCTCACCTTAATTAACTCTGCATGATGATATCTGTGAGTTAAGAGGCTACATGGAGGACAGCAATGTGTAATACAGAAACTATGCTTGAATACCTGTCATCCTGGTCTTCTAAATGTGTACCATTTGTTTTTTCTTTTCTGTATTTAGGATAGGGTCTTCAGGGTCCACAGGGTCTTACTACATAGATCGGACTCGTAGTGACTCTCCTGTTTTCAGCCTCCTGGGTGCTGGGATTATAAGTGCTCGCCACCATGCCCAGTCTTGATTGTTGTCTCAGTATGTCCCGAGGCTGGGGCTGGCACCACACGCTGGGGATTGAACCCTGACTGTTGCACTCTACCTAAGCAAGCACTTTAGTTTGCTGAGCTATCAGGCCAGCCATAAATGTGTACCATTTCTAATATCATGTCAATTACTACTATACTCTCTTTAAAACAATTTAAAAAAAAAAAAAAGGTTAAAGAAAAGAAAAAAAAAGAGACAAGAGAAGAACAAAACTTTAAGGATTCTTGAAAGCAAGTGGTAATATGCAACCATATGTCCAATCTTACATAACTGTGTCTGTTAATCTGAGCAACAGATTTGATGATAAACAGAGATAATATATCAACCATGGTTAATCAGCTATTCTTGGTTTGGAGATCTGTAACATATGTATTGTTATACGTTGCCCTGTTTCTGTCTTTTTTCTGATTTTTGTTTTTACTTTTCAAGATAAAATAAAATACAAATTGCAAAAAAAGAAGCCCCAGGGTAAAACCTGCTTTTCACTCACCAGGATCCCAAGGTGAATTAATTTCTTCACAAAGGGTATTTTGCAAGATGCAGGTGTCTGATGAGGAGATTCCTAAGGAGAGGCTGGGAAGGGCCCCTGCTTAGGAGTTCTGGCCCAGTGGAGTTAAGGTCATTGCCCTCTTGGCTCATGAACCTGTTCTGCTCCCTTTCCTTCTTGCAGAGCACTGCTCTGCAAGATCCTCAGACTCCTGTCCTGCAGGACTTGTCAGGGCTTCATGACATAGACACAATGGATTGAGTCATTGGTACCAGCCCCTGCCAGTCTTGCAGGGGGCCCTACTTCAACCTAAAACCACCCAGGAGCTGCCAATCTTTACATATTGGCAGTACATATTGGCAGTACTGCCATATTGGCAGTTACATATTGTCATACACCAAGCCACCATCATTTTATACACTCTGTGGAGCTTTGGGGAGTGGATGACAAGAAATGGGCCTGGAGACTTAATGAATGGTTCCCCATGAGGTCCTGGTCCTTGAGGATTCCAGGACAGAGTGCTGTGCCAAGGGGTCCTGTCCTCAGCCAGAGGTTCCATCTACATTACTCCCTTTAGATTGGTCTTCTAGATAAAAAGGAGGCTGCCCAGGATCTCTAAAGCTAGTGCTGATGTTTTGTTTCTTAGCCAGATATGAATTTTAGTGTGGGAGGGAAATGCTATAAATGAAAGCAGGCCTGGGACACAAGTTATAGGAGCGTTTATCAGAGAATTCCAGATTTTGGAGTGAGATGCCTTTAAAAGTCTTTGCACTTCAAATTATTTATTTTCCAGTGACATCATCTTAAATTCTAATAGTAGTCAAGGTTATCTTGTTTTTTGGGGGGCGCTATTAAGGTACAACATGTTTAAATCTTACAACGAAATCCTTTGACCTGCCAGGAGCTGGAAAAAAAACACATTTCTACTCTCAAGAAAAATGAAAGCGACTCTCGTGGGATTTCCAGCTGAGTCAGAAAACTTGGAGTCCAGAAGTCTGGGACCCAGTGACATCTTCCTTAAATTACGGCTGAACCTCAGAGTACCTCTTAGAGTGGAGATGATAGCCAAGCACTTGCAAGTGTTCTCAGGACTCCTTTCACTTGGACTCCGTCAGATTCCTTGGGAGAGCATGTCTGATCTATGCTGAAGTGTTCGCCAGGGATGCGCATTGCTCTTTGCCTGTTACCCCCATAAGCAGCCCAAACATGCAGTCTCTCCTGACTGTGTTACTGGTTCAAATGGCTGTTGCAGTATTCACTTGTTCAACATGTATTTTGATTTTATAACTAGCAATGCCCTGGAGGGGAAGGGCCCTCTTGGGTGTAGATCAGTGGGGATCTACTGAGCTCCTCTCTGGGCTGTCCCAGCCCTAGGAAGTGAGCAGGTCTGCTCCACCAGGCCATTCCTCCATGATGCTCCTACCTTGGATCTGGGAGGCTATGGATTGAATCCTCAGAAGCCATGAGTCAGATCAACCTCTTCTTTACACTGTGGGTGTCTGGTGTTGTGTCCCACCTGACACAGTTTGAGCCCTGAGACCCGAAGAGAGAGATTTCTGTCCCTCTATCATCAGTCACCATCCACAGATGAGGGAGAAGGACTGCCTGGAGACAAGGCTTAGGGCCAGAAGAGCTCTCCTAAGACAGGACTCCCATTGGTAGCAGGCTGGTCATCCCATGATCTCTGAGAGAAAAAGACTGCCCATTCTCTTTAGAACTGCAGCTCCATGGTGAGTTCTCCAGAGACAGTGTGGAACCACAGCCAGCCATTGGCAGACAGCACCTCAGCCACGTGAGACCCTGCCATGCTAAATGAATTTCTCAGAATTTACTTTGTGGACATTTAATGCACAAACTCGTGTGTTGGAGGAAACTGGAGGTGGGGCTTTGAAAGGTAATGAGAGCCAGATGGCGTCATGAGGGCAGGGTCCCTGTGATGGCATTAGTAGGTTTGAAAGAAGGGGAAGAGATAGGAGAGCTAGAAGCATGGAATTACCTGTCTATATTTCTGCAGGTCCCCAAAAACAAAGTCCCTCACTAGGCATAGTCTCTAGCCTTGGACCCCAGTAGTATCAGCTGGTAAATCTTATTTATAACTACCTGGTTGTGATAGTCAGTTACAGCAACAGAAAATAGCTAAGATCCTGGCGAGGTATTTGGAAGCAGTGCTGCTTGACTGGCCACTGCAAGACTGTAGAAAACTAATGAGCTTTACACATGTGGGAAAGACCCAGGCAGGGGAAGCCACTGGCCACTCACCTCTGCCTATCCACAAGGTTCCACACAACCTGGATAGCTGCCTCCTCTCATGCCCTCTGTGCAAAAGGGTTGATGATACATGGAACCCACATGCAGGAAATTCTGACACCAATGCATTTCAGGGACCCGATAGAATGACCCAGTGTGAGGCCAGTGAGTCAGGGCTCCAAAGTGGAAAGGATAAGGAAAACAAACAGATAAACAAACAAACAGAAAAAGCAGGCAAAGAGCTCTGTAGCCATACACCACAGTAAACATAGTATCTAAAACTTTGCAGAAAGGTCTGTAAGCAAGAAATCAGCAATAGAAAAACCCAACAACCAACCAGCAGTAAAAATACACTCATGAAGGAGGCATCTGCTGTAGAAGTTGTGGCCATAGAATGTCAGCTAAGTGAGAAAGACATGTGGTTACAGGGAAGGGGTACAGTTCCAAACAGACCTAGACAAACCTGGATGGTGGCCCCAAGGATCAGTGGACCTGGAGAGAGTCAGTTGGGATTCTCCAATCTTTGTGCAACAAAAACCTTAGAGAATAACTCCTCACTGAGAGAACATTGGTGGTCATAACAGTGTGTTTCTCACCTACAACAACCAGGGCCATGAGCGTGGATCATTTCATTTAAGCTGCTTCCTTATTGCACACCATACATGAACTGAGTTTCCACACTATGCCCTGTGTGCATGTATTAATACTATAGTCAACTGACAATTTAAAGAGATCAGTAGATGAGATGCTATGCTAATTAGCTTAACTTAACCACTCCACAGTGCACACACAGCTGACATTGTACTGTATTCAATTAATATATACAATGACTACTTAAAATTACACAAATATGTTCACTTAAGATGTAATTTGCACAACACAGCACTCGCCCTTTGAGAGTGTGTGATTCAGTGGTCAGTACATTCATTGTTTGAAGACATGAACACACTCTAAGACTCATGTGCAAAAACAAGAAATTCAGTATAGCCAGAATGACCTTACCAAATATCAGAGCCACGTAGCTCAGTGGTTAGTATGTTCTAGTGCAGCCTTTCTCATTGCTAACCCCAGAATATGGTTACAACCCCACCTGCACTCACTCCTCATGCCTCTTGCCTCCTGTCCTCTAGCAGTCACTATTCTACTACGAACTCTCTATTTACATGTTCTGGACATTTAATATAAATTGGGATCACATAACATGTGGGTTTATCATTTAGTTCCTATCCCTTAGCATAACTTTTCAAAGGTTTTTATTCACACTGTGGCATGCTGATGCCATACTTTATTTCTTACCATGGCCAACTACTACTATTCCATTGAGTGGAAACACTGTATTTTGTTTACTCTGTCACTGATTGATAGACATGGGGTTGTTTCTACTTTTCGGCCATGATGAGTAATGCTGCTATGGACATTCATGTAAACCTTTCTGAGTGAGTGTGTATTTCCATTTCCCTTAGGTACACACTTAGGAGTTGGGTTTCTGGCTCATATGTAATTCTGTCTCCATGTTCAGCATTTTGAGGAGCTGCCAAATTTCTTTTCCCAAGCAACAGCAACATTCCCATTCCCCTAATGATGAATGAGGACTGTAATCTCTTCATATTCTCTCTGGCACTCTTTATTGTCTATCTCTGTTATTATTATGGCTGAGTTGTGTGAGGCAATAACTCATTTTGGTTTTGATTTGAAATTCTCCTAAGACAAATGATGTTGAGTTTATTTAATGTATTTATTGATCATCTGAACATCTGCTTTGGAGAAAGATTTATACAAATCCTCTGCCCATTTTTAAGTTGAGCTCTTTGTTTTTATTTTTGAGTTGTGTTCTTTGTATATTCTGGGTATAAGTTGCTTGTCAGATATATGACTTGCACATATTTTTCCCATTGTGTGGGATGTTTTTGCTTTTAAGACACACACCTTTTTAAATTTCGATAAAGTAAAGTTTGCTCACTTTTACTTTGATTTTCTTTGGGTAGCTTGTGTATGAAACCTTTGGACAATCTAAAGCTCTAATTACTTATGCCTATGCTTTCTTATAAGAGTTTGGTAGGTTGTGCTTTTGCATTCAGCTTTTTCATTCATTTTGAATTGATTTTTATACGTGGGATAAGAGACCATCTTCATTATTCTCATGCAGTATCCAGTTGCCCTAGTACTCTTTAGTGGATGACTGCTCTTTCCCAATTGAATTGTTTTCCACTTTGTACACTGACAGCAAAGTGAGAATCTCTATCCATGGGCCCCTATATCCAGCCACATGTCACTGCCACATTGTTTTGGTTACTGTATATTTATAGTAAATTTAGGAACAGAAATGTGAGGTTTCCATCTTTGCT
>PVKN010018320.1:0-16877 GCA_004027915.1 Capromys pilorides
AGATCATGAGCTCAATTCCCAATACCAAAAAATAAAAAAAATCCCTAGAAAATGTAAGGCCCTTGGCAACCCACCCAGGTCCCCTTCTGTCCCTCTCTTGGGCAGAAGTTTTCTTTCCCCAAAAACATACATCTTATTCTTAATCTCTGTTGTTCCTAAGCTTCATTCTTTGGTTTTAGAGAACATGAACTTGTCACAGTATTAGCACATTGGGGGTCTCTTTCCCTTCTATCAGTAATGGCCCTGAGCAGGGACTTTGGCCCCCTGGACTCTCTGACTCTAGTTCTTCCTTCTCCTCTGTGGTCAGCTCCTCTCTTTGTTGTTTGTGGATCAGTTCAGGCCCCTCAGGGCTTCCGTTCCAGCTGTTTCTTCTCCCTGGGATGCTTTTCTTCAGGTAGCAGTGCAGCCCTCTCCTTAGTTTCCTTTCATCTATGCTGAAAATACCACCTGGAAATTGAGACAATTCACTAAGCACCTCTGTCCCTGACCACATCAGACTCTCTGGGCTGAGGGTAACTTCTTTTTCTTTTCTATTATGCTTTCATTTGCTGTGTGGCTCTAAAATGTTTGCATTAATAACATAGCCCTGTCAAGAAGGCCAGGCCAGGAGTGAGGGTCGTGCCTCTGCAGCCTATCTTTCTGGGTCCAAAGCAAAGATTAAATTTGCTACGACTTCAATCAGAAATTCTTACAAACAATGCCCCAACTCTGAAGTTGCCCATCTTCAAGGAAAAAGTGTACATGACTACAACAAAAATACATTTCAATCAAATGCCAGATTGCAGAACACTTATATCAAAATTTAATGCAGAAAACATTGAAACTGATGACTATTAGAGAATAACTTCTAAGATTATATCTAAATATTACAATATTCATTTACAGTGCTGTAATGTTGTTGTTATTGTAATGCACCTATGCCTCCATAACCACAGAGGATTAATTCTAGGACCTTGGGCAAATACAGAGGTCTACAGCCACGCTCTCTATAACATGGTATCATATTGGTATATAAATGATACACACCCTCCCCTATAATTTCAATCATCTCTAGATTTTTAATGCCTAATACAATATGAATGTAATGTAAATAGTTGTTACATTATATTACTTAGTGAATCCAAACAAGGAAAAAAATCTATACTTGTTTAATATAAACCCATTATCTTCAAATATTTTCTGTCCAGTTCGTTAAATCCATGAATGTGAACCTCATAGATATAGAAGTTTTAAGACTCAACTCTTCCGTCTTCTATCTCCCATTGAAAAATGAGTTCCTCTAGTGGTGTAGAAGTGTCCACCCCTTGGAAAGGATGACCCCATCACCTCTCCTGGTTCTCAGGTCTTCAGGCAGGAAATTTTATTCTCTCTGTCTGGAGAATCCTCATGAACATAGTTATGATCCAATTTTCTTAATGCATCCCACAAACAAAGTCTCTGTGCACTGTTTGTAAAAGGTATTTTTCTGTTTTTCAAAAGCAACTTCGAATCCTCTAATTTTTCTTTTAATATATTTTTAGATCTTTGCTGTTTCATACAATCACTTGAAGAAGAGTTGTGCTTTATTCTCAAATACCAACATAGAACAATGAAGCTATGAACTTGAGTTTCAAGATGAACAAAAGTTGCCTTCAAGTTTCCACACCAATTGAGTTTTCATTGCTACCATAGCCATATTGGCATTCCCCCATGGGGTGGATTGGGAGAAGGATCAAGTGAGCTTTGCATAATAAATGTCTGCTTCCATAAACAAAGTCAACAAGTTGTGAAAAAGTGAACTATTTTCTGTAAGCTTAGTACTGATGGTTCAAAATAAACCTCTATGTTGATGTTATGGCTTATGTCTGGTTGTCCCCCCAAAGCCTCATGCAATCATGAGGCGGGGACTTCTAGAGTTTGAGACTTGACTCATGATCCACTGGGATTATGTATTTTAGTACTGATGGGATTATGTTTCTGAATACTGCTGCAATTACCTGATTCATGATCCACTGGGATTATGTGTTTTAGTACTGATGGGGTTATTGGTCTGAGTATGGCTGGGATTATGGGTGTGGCCTAAGGTGGATAGGCTGAGGCAGAGAGCCTGAATGTAATATAAAGAGAGACAGAGAGACAGACTTATCCTGTTGCTCTCTGCTGCCCTGGTTGGTCAGTTGCCTCTGTCACCATTTTGTTGCTGTCCCACCGCCATAAACTGCTGGCCTCTGCCATGTGCTTCTCTGCCTTGGATCCAGCTGAGTATGGACTGAAACCTCCAGTAACTGTGAGTTAAATAAACATTTCCTTCCTTCATTTTGGGTGTTGAGTATTTGTCCCAGCAATGAGAGAAGAGTAACTAAGACAGTTGCTGTTGATCAACCAACTGGCTCAGAGAGATGAAAGTTTTGTTCATTGGAAATGAAAGAACTAGAGCTATTTGTCACTAATAGCTTTTGAAACATGCAATTACTATTATTGCTATTATAAAAGGTTTGAATAGAAGACAGCTCCAAAATTTCTTCCACAGCATGCAACTTGTTTATGGTTGAATAATACTTAAACACATCCCTTGTTTCCCACAGCCGAGAGTCGGAATGGTGAAGCGTGTTCTGCACAGTGTCCACTGCTCTCTCTGAATATAAAACTGAAATTAATGATAAAAGCTTTGAAAAGTCCCTTATGGCCTGTGCTGTTTGTGACGTGCCACTAAGAACATTTGCTTGATACTAAAGTCCACTATAGTTATTCAGCTACATGTAGCATGCTACAGCATTTGGGTAAATCCTGACACAAACATAAATATCCAACATGTCCCCAAAGTCATCCCAGGAGACTAAAGGACAGAAGGGAAAACACAGGAAAAGGTACCTCACACCATCACCCGCCTACGGCCAAGAGGACATACTGACCTAAGGAGTAATGGCTCACTTCTGCCAGCAGGGGACCATGGCCAAAGCCCAGTAGGAGTGTCCTGAGTGGACAGCCCAGAGGAAAAGCACAGTGGACCTGCTTCCACCCAGGACACGAGTCTCCACTTCTAGGAGTTCGGAAGGGTTGTCAGGCAAACACACTACCAGCAAACATATTACTGTTTTAGTTATGAGTACGCTGAAATATGTGGTTCCACATGTATTTTGAAAGGCATAACACAGTTTGGCAATAAAAGTGGATATGGCTTATACTCTGAAGGGGTTTTTTTAAGAAAAAAATCTATTTTACTTTTGATTTATTTATGAAAATGAACTCAACCTAATTGAAAAATGAAAGTTATAATGACCACTTGTCAAAATCATGTAGAAAATGATCTCCCAAAGTATGGGGATCCCATCACCAGGAAAAGATGGAAATTATCTATGACATACAGTTTGCTCTTTTATTTAATTTGGCTTTGACCAAAAGTACCCCAAAACTGAAACCCAAGGGAGATAAATCATGGGTGGCAGAATTTTTCAAGCAACTCGCCCATTTAGATATGGAAAAAAAGGGCTCTTCCTTTAGTGCCGTACTCACTTCAGACCTTCTTCACTGACTTGGAAAAGTCAGACATTTATGTGCTTTTATAGGCTTTCTGATAAGATTTTATATGTATGGGTCACAACATAGACTCCCACAGCTTTTATATCACGGAAGGGGAAGCCTGCTGCACAATTGCCTTTTATTTTTATACGCCAGGTTTTCTGGATTTTTCTTTTGAGAGATCGTAAATCTACCTGGATGCTTTTAACCAAAGAGATTACTAATTCTAGCAGAATCTGCAGCTAAGTGGAGGTAAATTGAATTTCTGGGTCATTGCAAATTTTGAGCACTGATTGTTTTATATATGTCCAGTGGAGAAAATTTAGGAAATATGGATAAATTTTTATATCATTTAAATCCTCCCTAAAAGATAATGAGCAGTAACATTTTAAGCTTTATTGTTCTAATTTTCCTGCTATACTTACCCAAATATCTATTAAAAAAGTACTTTGTTTCATAACTTTTTATATAACGTGTTAGTTAACTATATATTGTACATTCATTTCCATTTGCTCCATTATTCTTTTCCAAAAGTATCTTAAGGGTTATATAGCCTTACTCTGTGTTGGTTTTTTTTTTGTTTTTGTTTTTGTTTTTTTCATTCTTTTCATACAGAGTTTCGCTATGCAGCTCAGACTCATAGTAATCCTCCTGTCTCAGTCTCCCCAGGGCTGGAATTATAGGCGTGGGCCACCACCTCAATTTTGGTGGCCCACACGGTGTGTCCAGGGTTCTGTCCCTGCCTGGCATGTCGTGCCAAGGACTGAACCTGGGTCCCTGCACTTCCCAGGTGGGCACTTGGACCACTGAGCCATCTCCCCAGCCCTCTATGGTTATATTAAAGTCATATTTGAGCTACTAAGTTATAGCTTGACAAGAAATTAATTTTTAAAAAAAGACACGATTAATTCAGTTTGCATTCTTAATATACTCGATCGTTTCCTTTTTTCTACTGAAAACCATAAAGAAATTGATAGAAGTCTCTTTTTTTTTTAATTTATGTGTTTGGTACAGGGTCTCCCTCGGCAGCTCATACTCGTAGAAATCCTCCTGTTTTCAGCCTCCCCAGCGCTGGGATTACAGGCGTGCTCCACCAGGCTCAGCGCATCTGGGGGCAGGGCCAGCGGTCCCTGCGCTTGCCTAAGCTGTCACTCAGTCCACTGAGCTATCTCGCCAGCCCTTTGACAGAAACTTCAAGCCCTTTCCTTTCTTCTTCAGAGCACGAGCAGTGAATACATCTCCCTCTTTGCTCTGAGTGAGGACTGTGACCACCCCAAGGACAATACTATTTCCAGGCCTAGTTTTTAAAATATTGCGCAGGCATCTCCCTGCAGGCCTCTCTCTCCATCTTCCCTACCCACGCCTGAGAAGACACCAGAAACGCGCATTCACACAGCCTCACCCAACAAAACGACGCAGCATCCCAACTGTGAGACTGTCCTATGCCATTCCGAGGCAAATGCGAGGGACAGGGAACAATGTATTTGCCTTTACGCCACTGCGTCACTGGCCTTGTGTCATAGTAGTGGTCACACCTAACTTACCTTCTTCTTATCAATGTTGATTTATTCACAGTGAACACTTGCCCACCTCGGCTTGTTCTGAAACTCAGCGCCTCCTGGAACACCTTCCACCGGAAGTCTTTAGATCTGTCCCCCAGGAGCAGCACGGGTGTGATGGCCACTTTTGAGTTTCTGACAGTTAGATAAAGTGAGCATCAGTATTTCACCAGGTCCCAAGTAGGAAGGTTTTCAATGTTTTGTGCTTCCATTAGAGCTCACAGACATTGGATAAAGCAAAACAATGCTTGCCGTCACCTGTAAAGGAAAGTCACCTAGATGAAGTGCCACCCTTGTTACTAAAGTAAAGCTGCTTTTCATGTAAAAATAGTAGCTGGTGCTTGAAGAAGCCCTGGAGCTCATGGAGAAGGCCTCCTTGTCACAAAGGTAGAAACTGATATTGTGGTTAGCAGACTTCTGCAACATCGCCATTGAAAGAGAGAATTAGGACTCAAAAATGCTGACTTTTAACCAGGAATACCTTCTACAACTCTAAAATATAGAAACAGAAAGAGGAAAAGTCTTTTCCAAATGTCCTCACTTTGGATCTCATCCTCATTTCCTTTCTCTTCAATATGGCTGTCACTTGTGTTTTTTGTTTCTTTTGCAGAACTGGGGATCAAACTCAGGACCTTGCCCTTGCGAGGCAGGCACTTGTGCCCCTGAGCTATCTCTCCAGCTCCAAATCATGTTTTGTGTTTCGTTTTGTTTTATTTTGTTTTGTTTTGTTTGAATTTTAGGGAAGGGTCTACAGGGTGTTCAGGGTCTCACTACTAGATCAGACCCATAGTGATCCGCCTGTTTACAGTCCCCCAAGAGCTGGGATTACAGGTGTGTGCTACCATGCCCAGTCTCAATTGCCATCTCAGTACACCCCTATGGCAAGCCCAGGGATCAAACCCCCAGCCTCTACTTCAGCAGGCACTTTAATCCGCTGAGCTATGTGGCCAGCCCTTTTCATAACTGTCACTTTAAATGTATTTCAGAGCCAGGTATGCCTGTAACCCCAGCACTTGGGAGGTTGAGACTGAAGGATCACTGTGAGTTCAAGGTCACCCTGAGCTACCTAGTGAAACCCTACCTCAGAAACATAAATGTGCTTCAGTGTCTTAAATCAGCTTCAGCACAGAATCCAGTCAGTTCTTTCAAGCTGAATAACAATCATTTATTCATTCTTTGCAAAATTCTTAGGTAACAACCAAGGACTTAGCACTAATGTGTAGGATGCCATTCCTGCCTAAGAAAGTATGCATCGGGAAAACAAGAAATTAGAGTATAACTAAGTGTAATGCACAAAGGAGGACAAAGGGAAGCAAACTATTTAGAGTTTCATCTGATTAAAAATATTACCTTAGTCGTAGAAATCATGGAAGGCTTCCTGGGAGAGGTGCCAGAAAGTTCCATTTCTAAAGATCTGCTCAGAAGATAACTAACTGTACAGAGGAGTGAGAAGGACAGTACACCACAACTTTCACACCTAGAGGAACTCCAAGGGACCCTAGTTTCACTCCTGATCCCTACTCCATCAAATCCATTGCTTTCTTTTCCTCATACGCATTTTCCCATTCTCCAAACTCTGTTCTAAGCGCCAAGATGATACTGGTAACAATCATGAAAAACGTAAAACCCCATAAGGCACCATGAACCATGAGTTAAATAAAAATTGCCAGATATGACATTATACTCCGATTTCAAATCTTTTTTATCATCTCATTCATATTGTCTGCAAAACTAAAATATATGATGCTGAGAATATTCAGGTATAAATGCATGAAGGACCACAATTAGAAACTTTTTCTCTGCAACTCCTTAAGAGATTGATGATGCAGACCAGCGGGACAGCTCAGCAGACTAAGCACCTGCCTAGGCAAGTGCAGGGACGAGGCTTTGATCCCAGACACCACATGCCTCGCTGGCCCCACCCCCAAGCATGCTGAGCTGGCCACTGAGTCTGAGCGAGGTGGTGCACGCCTGTAATTCCAGCACTGGGGAGGCTGAAAACAGGAGGATTGCCACAAGTCTGAGCTGTATAGCTGTATAGTGATACTCTGTATCAAATACATGAAAAAACTGAGAATGATTTAGTCGTTTTTCTATATGGAGGGAGTAATCAATCCTACAGCAGGGCCTCTGGGTCCGGTCAGCTTATGTTTCTCCAGTCCCTAGAGTTCAACAAGGAACCTTCCTGACTGGTAGCACAGTGCAAGCTCCTGCACTACCACCGGCCTTGCAGAAGAAAACCAAAACCACAATGTAGATAAGGAGGTTTGCTGCATTGTACTAAATGTGTAAGTAACTACTAAAGATATTTATGTCCCATGTAGGATAATAAGATAACACATTCCATGTGTGATAAAATACTACCGTAAAACTTTAAACCAATTTAGAATGAGGAAGGAAATATAATAAAAGTATATATATATATATATATATATATATATATATATACTCATGAGATGAGCAGTAGGGACATACCTCATAGCAGAGTGATTGTTTAATGTATGTAAAGCTATGGATTTAATTCCCAACACCACCTCCTCTAAAACTATCATGTAGGACACATATAAGTGAAAGGAGGATGCACAACAGTGCCTAACATATCAACATAAAGAAATCTTTTCAAGAATGTAAAAGTGCATTATGTGGTGCATGCGCTCTCACACTTATAACAGCACAATTCATAATCGCTGAACCTTGGAGTGGGCACAAATGTCCATGAACAGATGACTGGATGTAGCAGTCACGGCACATGCACACTGCGGGGCACAGCGCAGGCCATCGTAGGGAAATGGATGCAGCCTGAGACCGGAAAGTTAAGTGAAAGGAACACGCATGGTGGAGTGTCATATGGTTCTTCTTATGTGAGAAACGCAAAGCACACATAAAGAGAAACATAAAAGGCACCAGGAGGTAGGGAAATCCTCCAGCAAGAGGGGATTAAGAGACAGAGGGCAGGAAAGGAGAGGAAAGTTTAGATTTGTTGTGTACACCTTGTACCTGCCCAGGTATATACAAGGAAGGTAAACACTGTGTACTGAAAACTTGCACTACTAAAAATAAAGGCCTTGCTTTATCTTGGTCTTAACCGTCCAGCAGAAAAGTCAAACCACAAGGTATAAAAAGGAAAGTCATATTAATATGCTGAGCTGTAAAAGGCTCAAGTCAACAGCTTCCAACATTGCCAGTTATGCTGATAATCCACTACTACTATGGAATATACACACAGCTACTTTGTCTTAGTTCAGTGAGAAGAAAGATTTGTACTAATAGTGTTTAGACAAGATATCATGTCTGCATCTTGTCCTCTGAACAACTATGATGAAGACAATATGCAATGTGTTAATTATTGTAACTGTTCTATTAACCTGTTTTGAACCTGTCTCATTGTTATTCCTTTCTCATTAAAATGAATAAAAAATGGGGGAAAAAAAAAAAAGAAAACTGTGCAGAAAAAAAGGTGCAGGACCAAAGGGTCTTCATGGTATACCCTGTAATTACACTGATTTTGAATCCTTCCAATCTAATATAGTATAACACAGCTTTAAACATAGATTACTAGAAACATGATGGAGAAAAATCAACTGTTTTTTAGCTGTTACTAAACTAAGGCAGTTTATTAATAATACATGTACAAAATAAATTGTGCTCTTGAAAGTTGTGAAGAAAATTAAAAGCAATTATGCCGCAGCGTTAATGAAAAATGATTAAAGAATAAGTTAAAAATTGGGGCAGGGGGGTTGGTATTAGGAATTGAACTTGGGACTTTGCGCTTTCCAGGCAGGTGCTGCGGGCCCCAGCTACACCTCAGCTACACCCCAGCCCTGAAACTGAACAGCAGCTTACCCGACTCCGAGAGTTTCGTTTTCAGACAGATGTCTGCACAATGCTGAAATCCCGTTAGGAAACCGCGTTGAAAGCACGGCGGCAAGGTCACAGCGTCTGTGCAGTTCTTGGCAATGAAACCGTTGCGCGTTTTGTGAGGACCAGAGAGCTCAAGGAGCGAGAGACGAGGGGGCTTTCTTCCGACTCGAAGTCTCTATTTCAGTGAAATGGCCATTATGGTGCCGTTTCCATCATTGCTTAGAACTAAAATCCAAGCGCTGGGGTTTTCACCTGGGAGTTAATGTTTTCCAGAGGCCACAGTTAACAGCCTCCTGGCCCAAGGAAACTGGCCAGTGCCCAGGCCTCACAACAGCCAGCGAGAGGAGCAATGATATACTATCTTCTGTCCTTGGTGTTCTTACATTATGCCACAAAATGTGGCCATGACACAAAGCTCCTTGTTCACAGTGTATGTAATTAGAGGGATAAAAAACACAACTAAAATGATTTAAGGAAAGCCTGGGGATGTAGCTCTTTAGGACAGCCCTGCCTAGCATGCACAAAACCCTGGCTTCAATCCCCAGTTCCACAAACAAAGAGTTTTCATTAAGATGACAAGCTGCATAATGCCTCATGTTAACTGTGATAATGACTTTGACATGTTCTGTTGCAGACCTCAAATGGTTTAAGGGTCCACACCAAGAGTAACGCAGGGGCTGGGAAGATAGCTCTGTGGTCTAAGCACCGATACCATGTGCTGTGCCAACCACAAAAGCCAGGATGGTGGTGCACGCCTGTAATCCCAGCACTGGGGAGGCTGAGACAGGAGGGAGGATGGCTACCAGTCCAAGCTGCGTTGCAACACCGTGTACCAAATAGATAGATGATAGATAAATAGATAGATAGATAGTTTTTTATTTCTAGATGATTTTTAAAAAAATATAATGCAACATTAATAAAATGCTGCATTAGTGAGATGAATCTATTTCATCAACCAATCCCACCTCGTTAAGTGGGTCATTCTATCTACAGTTTCTGACACAAATAAACTGTGTCCCAGTGAGCATACAGCCAAATCCGAAGAGCTAACTGGCTTCCCCCAGAGTCCTTTGTGCACACTGAATCATCACAGTTCCATCTTCAAGTCAAACTGGCTGAGCATCAGTCACCAAAACATCCCATACTTACCTCTCATGAAATCAATCCCAAAAGGGCTAAAAACTGTACCAAGACTGTTATTTACTGCTTGATTGCTAAGCACTCCCGTCCAATACCTCTTCTGAAAGACACATCTTCAAGTGTATAATAGTCCCTCTGAACTCTGCAGCCTGTCAACAGATGGAAGTGTTTTCTGCCTCCCTCCCACTGCCATCCACCAGCTGACCAGGTACCTGTCTGCCCCAGTGTCCCATACCTGCCTCCAGCAAACATCCACACTGCCTGCACTGCTTGGGCCCCTGGGGCAGCTGCTCACACCTACAAACAGGTGGGCCTCTAAGGAGCATTAGCCTCATTACCCAAGATCCACCCTGCTCCTCTGACCTAAGCCAATTCAAAGTCAAAGCACCTGGCTCTCATTCTACTACTTGTTTCCCCGCTGGCCACCGTGACTTCGCTCTTTCGTTGGCCTGAGAGCCTCTTGCCTGTGCTCAGCTGTGTACTCCTGGAAGCTCTCCTGTGAACCCACCCGTGCTTTGACCGTTCTATACACCAACATGGAGAAAGGTAAGGTCATTCAAGCACCTGATTACATATCATAAACAGCCTTCCACTAAAAAGCCACACCGTTACAAGATAGCCATATAACTATTAAATTTAGATCATTTTATGACAAATCTCTGTCACTCTCTTTTACTTTGTTACCGGTGACTTCCATTCACGGCCCACCAGCCGTGCCCCAGCAGCTGTTCTGCTCACCATATGCCCTGCCACTCTGCCAGGGCTGCACAGAGCTGCTTGCCCTGCCCCTACAGTGATGAATGGCTGCTGTTCCCAGTGGCAGCAGAAGTGTCTCATCCAGGCAGCAGCTGCCACTAGCTCATCCTCTAGCTTCTGAGTTGATCAGGAAAGCTTGGGTCTTAACGGACTTCCTTACTCTGGTTGAAGCACGGCTAGAGCCCCCCGCCAGCATCTGTCAGTCCAAGATTCCTGCAGCACGGTGTGGAATTCCTTACTCTAGCACAGTATTACCGACCCTAACACAAGAATGAAAGGAAAAGTTAAACAGGAGAGCTAGGCTTGCGTATATGACAGGATCTATAATTAGTCCTCAAGGAGTCCTTATCACAAGAAGCAATGAGCCAAGCTTCACAACAGACATCTACTTAATTCTAAATAGAAATCAATTGGGATTTTCTCTTATTTCAACTGAACACAATGATACTATTTAGACTCCAAATCTTCACTTCTTTTAAACTAGTGCTGAAGAGATTCGGGATTGTTCCTTCATGCCATGCGATCTGTAAAGGCAAGGACATGATAATCTTCCACATTAGGATTCTACTTACACATATCCCATTAAACTAGCTATGAATTAATCTATCCATAAATTAAATAAAATTATAATTTGATATATGTCTATAAAATTATTGAACATCTGTTTATATTTCCACTAAAATTTTTTTATCAAAAAAACAATTTTGAGACAAGGTCTCACTATGCAGTTCTGCTGCCTTGAGCTCACTTTGTAGCCCGAGCTGGTCTAGGACTTGAAATGATCCTCCTACCTCATGCCCCCATGGACTGAGATTACAGGCATATGCCTCCATACTAGTCCCTATTTCTACTTATAATATGATGTTCTAAATGACCTAAATAAATTGTATTCATTCATTTTTAGTAAATTTTATGATCAGTTGCTCGAACACTTTAGAAAAATATGGCATTGCACCTTAAGACCATAATGTTAGGTAAAATAAATCATACACAAAAATTTAAATATCACATGACTCCTTTTACATGAAAAATCCAAAATGCAAATAAAGAACAACGTAACAGACAGGTGATACAAAATAGGAGGGTGGACCTTTCAAAGGGGGAAAGGCTATGAGTCAGTAGCATTTGAAAAATAAACTGTAGAATTTATATCTTTTACCTCCAAGGTCCACATTCAAACAAAAGCCTCTTGAAGCTTCAAAGGCCTATCCAGATAGTCTGATGTCCACCCGCTGACCAGAGTCCTGCCTGCCCCAGTGTCTCAGACCTGCCTGCAGCAAGCCTCTTGAAAAGCAGGTTGCAATTCATTGTACTGCTCAAACTGAAACATGTTATTGCTCTTTTATGCATTTCTGTTGGATTAAAAATGCTTGAATCTATTAGTTTTTTTGAAATACTCCCCCAGCATTATGCTCTTATTTTTCCTGTATTTCATTCTTTTTTTTTATTTTAAAGAGAAAGAAATAGCAATGAGTAGGGTCAGGTGTGATGGCACATGCCTATAATCCCAGCTTTTGGGAGACTGAGGCAAGAGGATTGGTGTGAGTTCGAGACCAGCCTGGGCTACAAAAGCGAGCTCAAGGCCAGCCTGAACTGCATAGAGAGACCCTGCCTCAAAAAGATAAAAAGAAAGAAAGAAAGAAAGAAAGAGAAATAGCAATGAGACAGTTTCAAAACAGGTTAGTAGAACAGTTACAATAACTAATACATTGCATATTGTTGTCTTTATAATAGTTATTCACAGTACATGATGCAGACTTGTACTGTGATATCTTGTACACAGATGATATCTTGTGTAAACACTATTAGTACAAATCTTCATTCTCAGTGAACTAAGAGAAAGTAGCTATATATCTATCCTATTTTGTATAAAAAGCACACGGCAAATACAAGAAATGGGCATTTGCCCTAACCCCATCGGAAGTCAAATTTGATGCTTTTAGTCATCCATTAAGTCAATATGTTTTTATAGAAATTTTTTTTAAAAACAATACAGAAATCTTCTACAATCCTAGGCCATTTCTGGGTACCTAAGAAATATTAGTGGGGAAAAAAAACACAGAAATACACATTGATAACTTGAAGATTATTTGAGAGAAGGGGCAGGAGTCAGGCTAGAAAAGCTAGAGAGCCACACAGACACTTTATTCTTAAATTATAAAAGCATTTAAAATATACAGCAGAAAGATTTATTCAAAAAGCATAAGTGCTAAACAGAGATACGATAGAAGGTGAGTAGAAGGCTACCTCAGGCCAACTGGTCTGGCTCATAAGGAAAGGGCAAAGATCCAGCCACCTTCTGAAGACTGGAGGAAGAATGGAGTACTTTGGGGACAGAGAGGATTTGGTCTGCCCATGTGAGCTAAATAAAAACTGTAGGACTGGAGGGCAACAAGGAAGAACAAGGAGCCAGGGAATGGAGTCAGAATTTTACCTCCAAAGGTAAGGAAAAGAAGCTGTTGGTGGTTTTAAGAGGGAAACAGGCCTTCCAGGAATGGAATAACAAGGTTTATGGGAAGGCACATAAAGAAGCAGCCTAGTTAAGAGCCAGTCAAGCTACTCTAAGAGGGAGAAATAGTTTAGTCTAAAGTGCTATGTCATGGTCAAGTAGGATTAAAAGTAGAACTTAGAAGCATAAGCAGACACATGGAGCTTATGGCTCCAGGCCCTAAAAATAACTCAATCTAAAAGTCACTGTAAAGATGGCAAGATGGTTCAGCAGTCTAAAGTGCCTGGTTATGAAAGCTTAGTCAACCATAGGGACAACAGTTTGATCCCCGGCACCACAGCTGTGTCAACCTCATGCCCAGGGCAGGCTGAGTCGGCCATAAAAAAATGAAAATAAATAAATACAAAGATTTTTACAAGATTAAAAGTAACTGTGAAGACCCACAGCACTGTCATCTTGCATGAAAGTGTTTCATTCTCAGGATTCACCAAAGAACAAACATCTCACTGAATTCCGGTCTGAAGCCCATAAAACCTTAATAAAAATTAATACTACATAGCAACACTATTATACCAATTACTCAGCTTAGTAATACCATTCTATCACGGTAGAAAGAAAATTAGAGTAAAATAAAACTTTAAAAACTCTAATCCTCTTCATAAACACATATTTTTCATGCCTTCCCTCTATTTTATTGCATGATTCTAAGTATAAGGGTAAGATTCAGAAATCAAACTGTTCTTCTTTAAAATTGCCTTCCTAAGTGCATTTAGTAACAAAAAATAGTCCTATACATCTTCCTAAATGGTACAAGTAAAGAACTAACAGAGAAACATGGGTCTTTATCGTCAATGATTATAGAGGTCTTACTTTCCTTTCTGGCCCTGACTGCAGTTTAAGCAAAGAGATTCACAACGAAGCAATGAATTGTCAGTGCACTTTTGAATTCAAACCAGGGTATCAAGTGGCTTTATAAACATCAAGATAAATAACATGGATAGAGCTTCTATCAGCCTACTTAACAGGAATATCACATTAACTACTTTCACATAAATATCAAGATATGTTGTCAAATTTCCATTTAAGTTGAACATTTCTCCATTCTTTTTTTCACTACCAAAAATGACGAACAGGATTCAACAATTATTCCCACCATATCCAAATTCCATGTGGAATTTTTATGTTCCTGTATCTAAAAGCAATGTTTTGAAATTAATATATTTGGGGCCAGAGAGATAGCTCAGTTGTCTTAAGTGCCTGCCTGGCAAGCGCAAGGACCTGGGTTCCAGCACTGGTACTGCATGCCAGCCCTGGGCCAAGCAGGCAACCAAAACTGGGCATGGTAGTGCACATCTATAATCCCAGTGCCGGGGAAGCTGAGACAGGAGGAACACTAAGAGTCTGAGCTGCATAGCAAGGCCCTGTACCAAATAAATACATAAATAATAAAATTAAAATTAATATTTGTTTTTATTATGCCACTCTATACTGTTTATAATTATTTATCAAATAGAGGGCTGGGCATGGTGGCCCACATTTATAGTTTGGGGAGGTGAAGCAGGAGGATGACTATGAGTTTGGGGCCACCCTGTGCTACTTAGTGAGCTCAAGGCCAGCCTGGACTATACAGTGAGAACCTGTCTCAAGAAGAAAAGAATCTCTGTAGTTCTATTCCCTACTTTTTTCCATGGAATCAGGATGGACAATTAACACACATGTATTTGTAATGTGTGTACATTTCTGTTCATCTACTTCTGAGACATGCTGCTTTTTGTTGGAGAGATGTAGGTCTAATACTCAAGCATTAATCTGTCTGTGTAGTGGACAGATTTTGATAGCTCTCAGTCTTGCTTTATAGAAAGCAGAGCTTTGAGGAAAGATTGTCTAGCACACACCAGGTGGTAGAAGACTCAGGAAGTCTGGATTCTAAGTATTTTACAATGAATCACAGAAAGACATGTCACACTGTACCGGAAGAGGGGGAGAATGTGGACCCCAGGTCACAGGAGCACTGTGCATCATCCTCCTTAGCAGACGGCCTGCCTTACGCTGCTTTGTCCTGGCTACCTGCCACGGTGCAGGCAGAGTGCAATGCCCGTGTCCTTGCCAACCCCACCCTAAGTCAGATCACATCACTCTTCACACTGTTTCTGTAGGAAAAGTTGGGAAGGATACATGTGGGAAGTTGCTTCAGCAATAACAGAAATTAAAACAGAGACAACAGCGTCAGTTCACAGGCAAAAGCTTTAATTGAGAAGAAAAGAGAATAAAGTCTTCCACATTGAAGAACAGAGTAGCTAAAAGGGCCAGTGGTGCTACAGAGATCAGACAGGCCTTTGACAGAAGAATGAAAATAGCTCTTCTGGATCCACCAGCCCCTAGGATCCAGTAATTGTTGCTTAGATTATGAATACATGATTCATTGAGACTTCACCCTGAGGTCACAAGGGCTTTCTCATAGTGGAAGGTATGGATCTGTGGCTTTTCTCATCCTCAGAGATTGCTCTACTGTTCTGCTATTATAGCACAACTGTCTCTGGGATGCTGAGCAGGGGAATGAACAGGGAGGACACATTCCTTACTTCATGAGCAAGGGAGGGCAGCGCAGGGGAGATATTTCCATCTTTTTTTTTTTCCTGTTGCTTGCCCTTATTTAACTCAAAATAGCTAGTAATAGACATAAAAACATTTGAAAATATTTCTAATATTTGAATATTCAGTTATAATTGGCTGAGAACACCTCATTACTTAGTTCTTGCTTGTAACCTGTATATTCAGATCCTATTCAGAAAATATGACTTATTAGTTACAATTTCGAATATTTTTCTCCCATACAAATATGTTAAAATTAATAATCATGAGTCGGCTAGCTATTAATTAGTACTCAGAGAAATGTCCCCACATAGCACATCCATCTTTAGAGAGTATCAGGTTGTGGACTAAAACCCCATGTCCTATGAGAGTACACATGCAGTTTCATCCTGATGAGTTCTTGAGTCTGGCTTATTCTGGTCTTTTAAAGATGAGCATAATTGACCTCCATAGAGACAGAAGTTCACTTACAAAAAAACTAAGAATAACACGGATAATGCCTAGCTATACAAATGCAAAGGGTGTCTGGGGTAATGTAGAGGGCACTCCTTAGACAATGGCCAGTTCTGCAAGTTCTACATTCATTAGTTTCAACATTCTAAGGTGACTATAATAAGCATGTGGCATTTTGAGTTCTCTTCTGAAATGGGTGTAATACACACCCCCTCATTAATTAACTAGTTAATGTTTTTGAAGTGTTCATTTCATATCTGTCAAAGTCATGAGTCTATCCTGTTTTAAATTCACCTTTTCTAATATTTTACCCACTGTAGAAATCACTTTTGCCACTTCCTTGAGAGACGATTATTCATTCTTTACTTCACAATATCCAGGAAAATAAAGTTCAGTGTCACATACTAAGCCATTTATTTTTCACCCAAAAAAATCTGTTAAAAACTGAATCAAATCTGCCTCTCTGTATTATAATCCATCAATGTCACTTCTATAAAAGCACTCAAGAAGAAAACAAAGTTTCCTGCCCTGTGACAAGCACTCCATCTAGAGCTGCACTCCCCTCAACC
>PVKN010018321.1:0-16895 GCA_004027915.1 Capromys pilorides
CTTAATTATTTTTTTGATTCTCATCCAAAATTGAATTGGGCAAGAACTGAATCAAATATCACAGGATTAATGATGGCCTTGTGGGAAAATTTGATCAGGTTCTCGAACAATTCAGTTTGTGACCAGAATTGTGAAAACAATTAAGTTTGCAAACCGAGGTGCCACTGTAAATAAACCTCTAGATGAGAGTAAGAGGAATCTCAAGTGCTGTACAAGAAAAACTAAGCAAGGGCTGGTGAGATAGGTCAGTGGACTAAATGCATGCTTAGGCAAGTGTAGGAACCAGGGGTTGATCCTTGGCACCACATGCCATGTGGGTCCCATTCCTCAGGGCAAGCTGAGCCAGCCAGGGAGAATGGGCATGGTGGCCCATTAGGTGGTGTACGGTGTAATCCCAGCACTGGAGAGGCAGGAAACAGGAGAATCACTAGGACTCTGAGCTGTGTAGTGAAACCCTGTACCAAATACATTAAAAAGAAAGAAAGAAAAGAAAAAAAGAAAAAGAAGAGGCAAGCAGAGCTCAGGGTGTTCTTCAGTGGCAGAGCTTGCTTGCTATTGGACAAGGTACAAAGACAATCCCATCCCCATGCTGGTGCTGCCAAATCTCTATCATCGTGGACCTATACCATCTCCTCATCATGGATTCAAGTTCTATTTATTTGATGTTTGTATTGCACAACAACTCATACTTTAACACCTCAGCAAATAAAGTGAAGGTGTGCTACCTATATTTTTGAAAGATTTATTTTACTTTATTAATTGTAATGAGAAGTAGCATTGAGACAGTTTCAAAACAGGTTAGTAGGACAGTTACAATAATTAATACATTGCATAATGTTTTCATAGTAGTTATTCAGAGTACAAGATGCACACATGATATCTTGTAAGCACTATTAGTACAAATCTTTCTTCTCATTGAAAAATAGCTGTATATCCTATTTTTTTCACTACAAAATGGTTCTTCATTTATATCCCTCTTATTTGTTTTGTTTTGTCAGAGATGGGTGTTCCATTTTCATTCAAATATTGTAGGTACATGAATTCATCAAAGTAAGCCAATATAGTCCATAATGGTAGTGGGTTATCAGCAGAACTGGCCAGGTCAGATGTTGTTTACTTGAGCCTTTTACAGCTAAGCACATTAATATAGCTTTACTTTTTAGACTTCATAGTTAGACTTTTTTTTTTTTTTTTTTTGTATTTTGGCCAGCTCAGCCTGCCCTGGGGGTGGGGCTGGGGCAGCATGTGGTGCCGGGAATCAAACCATGGTCCCTGAGGTTGCCTAAGCTTGCCTAAGCAGGCACTTTAGACTGCTGAACCATGTTGCCGGCCCATGGTTAGGCTTTTCTGCTGGATAATTAAGAACAAGATAAAGCAAGACCTATATAACAAAAAATGTAACTTCTGTATCTGACACGGTCAGTCAGATCTCCTCAGGACTTACCCTAAAATCATGTACAACAGTTTGTAGATCTTTTCTCAGTGTCAACCGTCTGGATTAGTAATGGCCATTGCTTGACCAATTTGCTCTCCGTGAAAGCCTGAGAGAATGTTTTCTCTCTAGGTGACTTTCCTCAGGCATACTATACATAGTTGATCACTTTCCTCTGTAGCCCCATAATCTCCTTGAGCAGAAAATTTGGGACACCCGTGAGTTACAGAATGTTACAGTACAGGTTCTCTTATGTCCTGAGTCCTCACCATCAGGTTTTTGAAACTAGCAGGTAATTGGTAGAATTCTCACCCTGACTAACTCTATATGCTGATATCTGTGAACTAAGCAACTACACTGAAAATAGCAGTGTGTAATACTAAAACCATGCTTGGAATACCTATCATTCTAGTCTCCTAAACACGTACTGCTTCTAATGTCATAGCAATTATTGCTATACCCTCTATCAAGTAATTGTTTGTTTTTTTTAAAGATAATAAAAGAGAATAAGAGACAAGGAAAAAATATCACAGGATTGGCCTGTTACAATTCAGTGTATAGTTAGATTATTAAATTTCTGTGTAAAAATATGTAACTTTTTTTTTTCACATTCTAAGGGATTGGGCTAAGGAGATAGCTCAGTAGAATAAGCACTTGCCTGGCAAGCACAGGGTCCTGAGTTCAATCCCTCATACTGCAAAACAGAAAAAAAATAAACACACACATTCTATAGAGATTTAATGTTTGTTTATTTATTTATTTATTTTTATATTATTGCCAGCTCAGCCAGCCCTGCGGGTGGGGTTGGTGCAGCATGTGGTGCTGGTGATTGAACCACAGTCCCTGTGGTCACCTAAGCTTTCCTAAGCAGGCGCTTTAGACCATTGAGCCATCTCGCCATTGAGCCATCTCGCTGGCCCCTTAATGTTTAGAATATCAGGGGACAGGGGAGATAGCTCCGTGGCACAAGTGCCTGCCTGGCAAGTACAAGGTTGTGAATTCAAATCCCAGTCCTGCAAAAAATAAAGAATATCAATAATTGTTGGAAAATATCTATTCCATGTTATGTCTAAGGTGTTTGATACTCAGAAAGATAGTGAAGTTAAGCTAAGTGCCTAAGTTATAAGGTAATTATATGATTAAACTTCTCTTCTGGAGAGTTAACAACTTAAGTTTATAGACCAAAAATTAGAAAAGAAAGATGGGCTTCAAGGATTGCCAATATTTTGGCCCTAACTCTTCAATGTCAGTGAGGATTTCTGAAAGATTTAAAATTTTCCTGAAAATAGTAAGCCTTACAATGTCAATGGAGACAGTTTGTGTTACATGCCAAAGACAGACAGACAGATGATAGATAGATAGATAGATAGATAGATAGATAGATAGCAAGAAAATAAGAAAGCAAGAACAAAAAACCTAAGGTAGACAAGATAGTTCAGTGGTAGAGTACTTGCACAGTATCTGCAAGGCCTTTCTTGCAGAGCCTTGACTCCACTTCAGCACTAGAAAAACAAAATAAAACACAACACAAGGCCTGAGAGATAGCTCATAGGCATAAGCACCTACCTGACAAGCACAAGGACCCAAGTTCAATACCTGGACCCATATGCCATGCAGTCTCAGCCCCACATGCCCAGGCATGCTGTCTTGGCTGCAGATGCAGGGGCCCACCCTGGGGCCCGAGAACCAGAAGTGGTATTGCATGCCTATAATCTTAGCACTCTGGAAGTTGAGCCAGGAGGATCTCTGTGAGTTCAAGACCAGCTGGGGGGCGGCCACGCAATTGAGAAAGAGGCCCACCTGAGCTGCATAGTGAGACCGTGTCTCAAAAGAAAATAAATAAATAAATAAATAAATAAGTAGTCTGGGTTGAATTTCTAAAGGTCAGGCTTTTTTTTTTTTTTTTTTTTTTTGAAATGTTATACTTGCCCACGTTGAGATAGGGCACTGCCGTGTATATGAGATAAGGTCTTGAGCCAGCGTGGAATCTCAGCACTCTGAGAAGCTGATAGTGGAGAATTTAATCAAGTTCTAGTCTGGGCTGGGAAACTTGGAAGACCATGTCTCCAAAAAGAGGCTAGACGTGTAGCTCAGTGTGATGTCCCTGGCTGGGTTCAATCCCTGGTACTTTTGACAGTTGGGGTGGGATGCCACTTATTGAGACTGTCTTGAGCCTTCGACCACATTATCTATCTGTAATCTCCACCCTCTAATTGCTACAGTACTATCCAGTAATGGATATGACTCTATGTGTGACCTGCATACATATATTCTGGATGTTCCCCAGGTGAAGTCAGTACCATGCCCAGGTTAGAAAGACATCTACCTCACTAAAACTTATTTTCAGACTCCATTTGCCATTTTCAGACTCTTTCTTATTCAAAATAAAATATTTACCATCCATATATTTGCTTAAGAACTGATAGTCACTGATAGATTCGTTCATTTGGGCTTTGCATTACTTTCTTGAGTATTATTTTACCTTTAGAAATATTTATTCTTTGGCTCGCTTTACAGTTTACAAAATAATTAGTTCTTTGAAACGCTGTCCTGCTTATAACTTTTCATGGACATGAATTCCAAATCTTGTTTCCGCACTTGTATTTCAGCTGTCAATGCTCTCCATTTGAATTAAAATATAATGATAATAATAATAATAATAATAATAATAATAATAATACACACTTTCATAAGTTCCTCAGAACTGGTCCCTTTGGTAGTGAAGAGCTAGAGAGTCTCTTCTAACTGACAGACTTTGGATAGGGCAACTTAGCAGATGCCACTTGGTACAAGCGACCAGGGTGTAGGTACAGTGATTTCTTATATATACTATGTGTCCCTGACCCCCTGTGCTGAAAAGGGCACTTTTCCTCTTTTTTTTTTTTTTTTTTTCATTTTGCCTCTTATGCTTGCCTACAAAATCCCCATGCTCTGGCTGAATTAAGAGAAAAGTTCAGGGCTGGTGTGATATCTCAGTGGAATAAGCAACTGTTTAGAAAAGCTCGGGGATCAGAGTTTGATCCCCAGCACTACATGCCTTGCTAGCCCCACACCCAGGTGTGCTGTGCCATCCACGGAGACCAGGCATCATGGTGGCACAGGCCCGTAATCCCAGCATTGGGGAGGCTGAAAGCAGAAGGATTGCTGATTCTGAGCTTCATAGTGAGACCCTGTAGCAAATATATATATATATATATATATATATATATATAGAGAGAGAGAGAGAGAGAGAGAGAGAGAGAGAGAGAGAGAGAAAGGCTCACCCATTTTAAAGTACTTTTACCAAATACCCTCTTTGGTAGCACCAAAGTCATGAACAACAAGGAAAGGAAAGAGACAAATTTTCACAAAGTGGGAGAGACTAAGGAGAAATAAATCCTGGAATAGAAAAAATCAGTAACAGAAAAGCTGAGAAAATTTGAATGAAATATTTAAGTTTACTCAGTGATATTTCTCCAAGTACTATTCTTAGTTTTATTAGCATCATTTCTTTGTTTTGATGATTACACTGTGATTAGAAAATAGCACCACACAGGGCTGGATTAGAGAGCCACAGCAAGCATTTTTGGTCTTGGCACTATTGACATTTGAGGCTGCCTCATTCTGGAAGACCCACTTTGTGATTTGTAGAAAGTTTAATGGCCTCCCTGGTCTTTACTCACTAGGTGCCACCTACATAGCCATATACTGACACCCAGCAGTGCCTCCAGATAGCCCCAAAAGTCCTGGGCTACAGTCGGCCGGAGCCTCAGGGTGAGAACCAGTGTTATGTAGCACTGATCTGTAGCTATGCAACATTTTTGAAATCTAAAATTATTTCAAGTGAAAACACGCGCATAAATGTAAGACACATGAATACATCTTAAGATATCTAAGATATACCTATCTATCAGACATAGATGATGGAGTGTTACTTATATATGCAAACTATACTGTGTGTCTTATAAGCAAGAAAAAAGGCCTAAAAAATCGGGTCACAGTTTGGACATGCTTTTCACTTATAGTAAATAGTAGAAAAGATATAGTTGCCATCTTTCATCTAAATCTGAAGAAAACCTCAAGTAGCATAACATATAGCATTCAGAGCCTTCTGCAGCCAGGCATGGTGGGACCTGTCTATAATCCCAGTACTCGAGAGGCTGAGCAGGAGGATTGCTGAGAGTTTGAGGCCAGCCTGGGCTACATAGTGAGTTCAAGACCAGCCTGGATCACACAGTAAGGTCCTTTCTCAAAAATAAATAAATAAATAAATAAATAAATAAATAAATAAATAAATGCATATATACATACATACATAAATACATAAATACATAAATAAATACAAGGTAGGCATGGTGGTGCACATCTGTAAACTCAGCATTTGGGAGGCAGAGGCAGGACAGTCTTGTGTGTTTGAGTCTAGCCTGGGCTACAAAGTGAACTCAAGGCCGTTCTGAATTGCATAGCAAGACTCTGTCTGAAAAGGGGAAAAAAGGGTGGGGTGGGGTGGGGCTGGCGAGAAAGCTCAGTGGATTAGGCAAGCTCAGGTACCAGGGTTCGATCCCCAGCACCACATGCCGTGCCGGCCCTGCCTTGGGGTGCACTGAGCCAGCCACTGAGTACCCACATGCACACCTATAGTACCAGCGCTGGGGAGGCTGAAAACAGGAGGATCACTTGTGATTAACATTGTGTCACCCTGAGATGTCAGAAGCTTGGCTAGATTGGCTTGGTGATATCATGCCTGGGGTGTGGTAGCCCCATCCTAAGGGCCTACCCTAGAGTAACTCAGCACAAAAAATATCCATGAAGGAGTTTAGGAAGACTTCTTCACCACTTCATTGATCAATGCAGCTGCATCACTTTGGAGGAGCTTGGATATTCGCAGCAGCCAATGCCTATTTTTTGGAGAAGCTTCAGTCTTCATAGTCACAATGGAAGGAAGGGAAAGAGGCTTGATAGATGCCGCAGCTGCTGCACCTCCCCTGCTCTTAGTTGTTTTCTCCTGCTGTGAACTGCCAACATTTGGCTTGGAGCTAGCGGAGTGTGGACTGAAACCTCCACTAACTGTGAGCTAAATAAACTTTTCTTTCCTTTATTTTGAATAGTGGGTATTTGTCTCAGCAATGAGTAAAAAGTAACTGAGACAAACACTACAAGTCCAAGCCACGTAGTGAGACCCTGTACCAAATACATTCATAAAGTGTGTTCTATCAACTAAAATATTTTTATCCATCTTGATGCCCACTTTTAAGTCAAAAACTACTGAACAACAAGACCATGTAACCCAAGTTTTGTAGCTGGGTATGGTGGCTACTGTGTAGTTGAGGCAGGAAGATCACTTAGATCCAGCATGTTGGGTCCGGCCTAGGAAACATGGTATAACTCCATCTCAAAATACATGGCCTTCTGTCACATTTAGCTTGTCTTCCTATGATTGCTACTTAGGCTAAGTGTTTGGCCATGAAACCTATGCAGTCACACAAGCCTGTCCCTTTAAGAGAGCTCTACCCTTGGTTTAATGATCTGCTGTTATAATCTTGAACTCTTACTTGCTTTTGAGCAAGGAGCCCTCCATTTTCCTTTTGCATTGGGCCCTGAAAATTATATAGCTTATTCTGACTTTGACAACTGGAGTATAGCACAATGGCAACTGCATGCAGATTACTAATAACCACAGTAATCATTCTTCCTATGTGCTTCAAAATACTTCACATGCATTACTTAATTTCATTCAATGGTAAAATTGATAGATGCTTAGTTTTCAATAAAGAATAAACTCAGATCCTCTCTAGGAACTCAAAAATATATATAACATTACAGCCTAAAGATTTCCAAAATACATTGCACTTTGTTGTTGAATTGAATTTTATTTATGACATAGCCACTTGCTAGACTGATTTCATTTAGCATCAGAGACCAAGGTCCTGAGCCAACAAAATAGCTCAGTGGGTTAAAGAGCCTTGCTTAGGCAAGCGTAAGGACCCATGGTTTGACCCAGGTGGCTCAATCTACCCCTGCACCTGTGGACTTCTCCGGCTGAGAGGTTAGCACCAGAGGCTAGCAGCCCAGCACATTCAGTGACTGCAGACATCGTCCCAGACTCTGCAAGGCCAACCAGAGCTCTTCTGGCAGCAACTCAAGGGAAGGCTGAGATTATCTGCGAGCTGGGAAACAGCCAGCCAGGAAGGAGGATGCCAGTCTCCCCTCTAATACACAACTCCATCCTTAATGAGCTGTTCTCTGCTTGGTTTATGGTAGCCAGCCAAGCCAGGGCGATAGGTCAGCAGCATAAGCACCTGCCTGGCAAGCCCAAGGTACTGAGTTTGATTCCCAGTATGGAAGGAAAAAAAAAAAAAAAAAACAAGATACCAACAAACGACGATTCACTCAAAACACATCCTCACTGGTATAGATTCTGCAATTCACCCAAGCAAGCTGCATGGTCACAGCTGTCCACAACCCAACTGGCTGCACTGGTGGACTCCCACAGGAAGTCATTCTAGCCCCTGTCCTGGGGAAGGGGTGGGAATGCCACAGCCCTCTCTGCAGCCTCACGCCCTGTGCCTCTCTGACCCTCTTAGGGAACCCCCGGCTTCTCTTCCACTGCCTGGCTGGGGTGCGGTTGCTCTGAGCAGATCAGCTCTGTGGTGAGTCCTGCATGGACTCAGCCAGGCCTCTCTGTAGCAGTCACCTTGTCTTTCTTACCCAGTCAAGGTCATACTGCAAAAATGTGCCAGGTGTAGGTTTCCAAGCCTCAAGAGGCCCCCTCAGCAGATAAAGAGCTCTGCATGACTGGTGGCAGTCAAAGTTGATAGGAGAGCCACTGCAGGAAGGACTGGTGGAAGGTGGGATAAAATGAGAGTATTCATTATTTTCTCAGTTACTTAAATATTTTTGAGTTACGGTTTGCATGTTCAATCGAGATCATTTTCCTTTGTTTCTTTGTGCATCTCAGTATCTTCAAGTGTTCTGAAATAATCATGCAGGGAGGAATGAGAAATAAAAAATAGTAAACAGCTAACATCCAAAACTCTAGCCATCTTGGCAAGGGATATTTCTCCTGTGTCAATTTCCTGGGGCCACTTTAACAAATACCTGAGTTACTGGAACAACGGAATTTTATTTTCTCATAGTTCTGAAAGCCAAAAATTCTAAGATCAAGGAGTCAATAGGACTGATTTCTTCTGAGGCCTCTCTTCACATTTTCCATTGGTATATAGGTAGCATCTGACTCTGTCTTAAATCTACGTATGTCTATCTTAGCTTCTTCATCCTGTAAGGACACTAGTTACATTGAAGTAAATCCCACCCTAATGATGCTCTTTCAATTTGGTTCCCTCTTTGAGAACCCAATTTCCAGATAAAATCACATTTGAAGGTTCTGGGCATTGGGACTTCAATCTGTGAACTTGGCAGGAACACACTGATACCATCCAGAAGGCACTTTGCCCACATTGGCATTTAAAGATCTCTAAAAGGCAGAAGATTTTAAAAACACCCAGTTGTTAAGCTCCTGGTTTCTCCTATCCACCCACCTTTCTCACAGAAGCAACCTATCAAGACATGGTGGTGCACTCATTCCTGTAATCCTAGCACTGGGGAGGCTGAGTCAGAAAGATTTCAGGTTCAAAGACAGCCGGAACTGCACAGTGAAACCTTGTCTCAAAAAAAGACAAACAATAACAACAAAGAGAGGCAGCCTCTCTGCAAAGTGATTGTGAACCCTACCTTGCCTTATGTGGTGTCCTTTCCCATAGAAATCTCTTCCTGTTGGGGAGCTGTCTCACTTATGTTAGTGGTTTTGGACTCCAGCCCAGCACTCGGATTGCATCGTAAACATATTCTACCTCATTAAGCACCCCTCATTCCTTATTCCCTGGACAACAGTGTTCCTGGACTCACCCCACCTGGCAGCATGATCAGCACGTCCCTCTGTCCCAGGCATCCTGCCAAGAACCAACTCTTCCCACTTCATTTTCCTCCTTCGGGCTCTTTCTTGTTAATCTAGTCTCAGCTCAAGTAGTACCTCTGCGGAGACACCCTGTCCTGACCACTTAACCAAGAAGCACCCACCAAAGCCTATTATTATCGCGATGGTTAGTAGTTTCCTTTGTAACACATATTTAACATCATTCTCTCCGTTGTTCTATAGACACAATGGAAAGCATTTCTCAAGGACACTCAGAGTCATCAAACATGTGTTCCAATTTGGGCTGGCAAAATTTTGTGAGCCATAATAAGCCTGGTGTCACCTGAGCACGCATAGTTTTTTGCTGCTGCTGCTGCTGCTGCTGCTGCTGCTGCTGTTGTTGTCTTTTTGAGACAGAGTCTCACTATGCAGTTCAGGTTGGACTTCAGCTCACTTTGTAGCCCAGGCTGTTCTCAAACTCACACAGATCCTCCTGCCTCAGCCTCCCAAGTGCTGGGATTACAGGGATGCACAGCCATGCCTGGTAGTTTTTTGCTGCTTTTTCATGAAATTAAGCACAAGTCAAGGTGTATGTTTATAGGTAATAGTGGCCCCCAAGAAATGGTTTGTGGGTGTGTGTTTGCAAATGCAAGTTTAGTTCACAATAATTTCCACCCACATTCCTCTCTGTGTAAATGTAAGCTCTCAGTGAAAGGGCATCAAGGCATCAAATGTAATTTCAGCACAAGTCCCCTGCAGCCTGTCCACTTATCAACAGAAAATCTGAAGTCACTACCATCTCCGATGATAACATTCTCATTGTCTCCTTTTTTATTTTTTATTTTTCTGATACAGGGTCTTGCTATGCAGTTCAAGCTGGCCCTGTGCTCACTTTTGTAGCACCCAGGCTGGTCTCAAACTTGCAGAGATCCTCCTGTCTCAACCTTGCCAGTTCTGGTCTTCGTTTTTTGGTTTTGTGTTTATGTGTGTGGTGTTCTTTTTTTCTTTCTTTCTTTCTTTCTTTCTTTCTTTCTTTCTTTCTTTCTTTCTTTCTTTCTTTCTTTCTTTCTTTCTTTCTGTGTACTAGTCAAGGGAGGGAAACTTCATTCAGGCCCCAAGGTTATGAGCATTGGGCAGGTTGTACCCTTCTGGATGAGGGGCTGGTTGAGCTTTATTTGACCTTTTTCCTGGGGTGCAAGTTGTTGGTGTGGCCACAATTCTTCCAGCAGTTGACAGCACAGGGGTGAAGGCAGGCATAGCACTTGCAGCAGATTGTCTTGTGATAGTTGTACTTCTGGGAAAGCTGGCGCAGGGAAGGCTCAATGATCCCACATCACAGGAAAGCACCAGGTACAGGGTGGACACTTTTTGAATGTTGCAGTCAGGAAGAATCTGACCATCCTCCAGTTGTTTGCTGGGAAACATCAGATGCTGCTGGTCAGGTGGTATGCCCTCCTTGTCTTGGATTTTGATGCTGTCACTGGGCTCAACCTTGAAGGTGATGGTCTTCACAAAGATCTGCATCTCCGCATCTGTCACTTGGCTGCCTGTTGAAGAGAAAGAGCCCAGTGCTGGTCTTTGAACTTTTTATTATTTTTTAATTAATTAATTAATTAATTAATTTAGTACAGGGTCTTGATATGTGGCTCAGAATCATAGTGATTCTCCTGTCTCAGCATCCCCAGTGCTGGGATTACAGGCATGTCCCACCATGCCTGGTTTCTTTGGCTGGCATGATGCACTTAGGGTTCTACAGCCAGCACTGCATGCAGTACCAGGGATCAATCTTGGGACCTTGCACTTGCCAAGCAGGTGCTTATGCCACATAGCTATCATCCCAGCCCTCTCCTTGTTTCCTGACGACCAGAAGGGAATGTCTTGAAGTTTCTCAATAGCTATTTTGCTCAGTGATGGGTTATTTTTCTTCGTATTTTAGGGAAGGGTCTATAGGGTGTTCAGGGTCTCACTACTAGATCGGACTCATAGTGATCTGCCTGTTTACAGGCTCCCAAGAGCTGGGATTACAGGCACACACCACCACGCCCAGTCTCAATGGGGCACGGGGCCAGCATGGCAGGCCCAGGGATCAAACCACTGGCCCCTGCAACTGTTTGCAGGTGCTTTAATCTGCTGAGCTATTTGGCCAGCTCCCTCAGTGATGGATTCTTAAAACCAATTTGCCTTGCAGTGGAACAACTTCCTTGAGTATAGAGTAAGAACTGGTGTCATTGTACTGTGTGTAAAAACTTTATTTTTCTTTTCTTAAAATTTTATTAATTTATTGAGAGAGAAATAACAATGAGACAGTTTCCAAACAGGTTAGTAGGACAGTTACAATAACTAATACATTGCATATTGTCTTAATAGTAGTTGTTCAGAGTACAAGATGCAGACATGATATCTTTTCTAAGCACTATTAGTACAAATCTTCCTTTGCACTGAACTAAAGAAAATATAGTCTCCCTAGTATAAGAACACAAAAGAAGAAACAAAAATGGAAAGATAACACAGTTAAATGGAAAGCAAGAATGAAGAGAGAGCAAGGGGGAAAGTTAGGAAACACAACAGGGCAAAAACATGCTTTTGTATACACAAGATGGTTAAAATGATGGTCCTAAGAATCTCCAACAGGTTTTCGAAACTAGCAGTTAATTGGTAGAATTCTCACCCTAACTAACTATATATGCTGATATCTATGAACTAAGCAACTGTGCTGAGGATAGCAATGTGTAATACCAAAACCATAATTAGAATCTCGTCTTCTAAATGCGTACTGCTTCTAATGTCATATCAATTATTGCTATACTCTCTCTCAAGTAAATGTTTGTTTAAAAAAAAGTAATAAATGAGAATAAGAGTCAAGAAAAAATGCTATAGGATTAGTCCACTATAATTTTGTATACAGTTAAATTCCTAAATTTCTGTTTAAAAATGCATATTTTTCACATTTTTAGGGATTTAAAGTTTAGAGTATCATCGATTGATGGAAAATTCCTGTTCCATGTTATGTCTAAAGTATCTGATATCCAGAAAAATAGTGATGCTAAGCTCAAGTGCCTATGTTATTAGAGTAACAGTATCACTAAGTTTCTCTTCTGGAGGATTAAGAACTTAAGTTTGCAGACCAAAAAATAAGAGAAAAAGAAGGGCTGCAAGGATAGCCAATATTTTGGCCCTAACCTTTCAAGGTCAGGGAGGACTCAGGACATAAGAGAATCTGTACTGTAACATCCTATAATTCAGTGGTGTCCCAAATTTTCTGCTCAAGGAGATCATACAGCCACAAAGGAAAGGGATTGACAATGTATAGTGTGCCTAAGGAGAGTCATCTAGAGAGAAAACATTCTCTTAGGCTTTCACAGAGAGCAAATTGGTCAAGCAATGGCTGTGACTCATCCAGATGGCTGACACTGGCAACAGTTCTACAAAATGCCATACATGGTTTCAGGGTAAAACCTGGGGGGATTTGACTGACCTTGTCAAATACAAAACTTACATGTTTTGTTATATAGTTCTTGCTTTATCTTGGTCTTAACTATCCAGCAGAAAAGTCTAACCATGAGGTATAAAAAGTAAAGCCATATTAATATGGTGAGCTTCTGACATTGCCAGTTCTGCTGATAACCCACTACTATTATGCACTGTTTATACAAAATTTAAACAGAAAAAAATGGTTTCCTGAAGCACAAATGAGATCCAAATCCTCCTATAATCTGAGCACTCAAGAAGCTGAGGCAGGAGCATCACTGAAAACTCAAAGCCAGCATAGGCTACACAGTGAGTTCAAGTCCAGTCTTAACTACAGAGAGGAGCCTGTCTCAAAAAATAAAAAATAAAAATAAATTTAAAAGAAGAAAATAAAAAGAAATACAAATCCATATTTTAGTAATTTTAAGATTTCTTTCATCAAAAGTACATTTCTAATGCTGGAGAGATAGCTCGGTGGTCTAAGCAACTGCCTGAAAGCACAAGGACCCAGGTTTGAGCCCTGGTACCACAGGAGGCTGAAGCAGGAGGACCACTGTGAGTTCTAGGCTGTCCTGGGCTACATAATGACCTTAAGGCCAGCCTGAACTGCATAGAGAAACCCTGCATCAAAAAGAAGAGTGGGAGTGGGGGAGAGAAGAAGAAGGAAAGTCTGGATTTTTGTTGTTGGTTTCCTTCCTTTTTTTTTTTCTTCTTGATACAGGGCCTTGCCTTGTAGTTCAGGCTGGCCTTGAGCTCACTTTGTAGTCCAGGGTGGTCTCAAACTCTCAATGATCCTTCTGATTCAGCCTTCTGAGTGCTGGGATTACAGGCATGTACTACCAAGCTTGATAAGAGTATGAAATTCTAGAGAGAGAAGAAATGAAAAAAATTTCAGAGAGCACCTCACCATAATTATACTTGCTTCAGATGGTTCACCTGTAAAATTTTACTTCTTATAGTTTTAAAAGTATTGTTAAGGAGAAAATGCCGGAAATATTTCTCTATCATATTGCAGGCAGTAATGCAACAGCAAAAAAATTCAAGATTTGGTACCAGAAAAGAAAGTACATGCTATTCTTCTACAAACAGATCTAAAAATCATATGGAAAAATTAGTAAAATAAGTCTACTGTTATGGAAGTACCATGTGCTAACCGGTTGTGCCACTGGAGCTTCTAGAGTAAGTCTAATGACTTGTTAAAAATAATCAAAATAAAAAGTAGTTTATCTAAAAGTTGAAATACAGGGCTGGAGAGATAGCTCAGTAGTCTAAGCACCTGCATGGCAAGTGCAAGTACTCCGGTTTGATCCTGAGTCCTGCATGGCATACTGGACCTGGAACCCCAGGCATGCAGTGCTGGCAACCAAGACTGGGTATGATGGCTTACACCTGTAGTCCCAGCACTAGGAAGGCTGAGACAGGAGGATCGCTATGAGTCCAAGCTGCATAGTGAGATCCTGTATAAATAAATAAATAAATAAATAAATAAATGCCTTGAAAAGAAAAGCAGGGGAAAAAAAAGTTAGAACAGTGCACGGAAATTTATTAGTACAGTGTATCAAGTGATAAAAACACACCCCAAGCTTGCCATGCCAGCCCCACCCCCAGGGCTCGCTGAGACCTCAATTGCGACTGGGCGTGGTGGTGCCCCAGCTTTTGGGACACTGTAAACAGGCGGATCAGTACAAGTATGATCTAGTAGTGAGACCCTGAACACCCTGTAGACCCTTCCCTAAAATACACACACACACAAAAGCCCAAGATGCATAGCAACTGATATTGAGCTTTAAAATCAATTACTGAGAATATTTTTAGTAACAGTGACTCACCTGATTCTGTGCAGCAGAAACATGCCCTTGAGAATAAGGCAAGAGATAACCTTGGGCAGTGCCTCTACAGTGAAATAAAGCAGGAACATCAAAAAGCGAGATATTCCTATTAAAAAGTAAGAGGCAACCTTAAAACTGTGCGTAGATGACAGGAAATAGAGAATGATATGAACAGAAATGTGTGAAAAATTCCTAGGTAATAGAGCATTGATAGAGTATTATTTACAACAACTTAAAAATAAGAAATTAAGGCCAGAGGTATAGCTCAGCGGACTAAGTGCTTGCTTAGGTAAGCACAGGGGCCAGGGTTCGACACCTGGCACTGCATGCTGCACCAGTCCTGCCTTCAGGCATGCTGCACTGGGGATGGAGTCCAGGTGTGGTGGCGCACACCTGTAATCGCAGTACTAGGGAGGCAGAAGTCAGGAGGATCACTATGAGTCTGAGATGTGTAGTGAGACCCTGCACACACACAAAAAAAGAAATTTGACTTTTAAGTTTTTGATTGACCCATAAAATGAACATAATACTAAAAACCATTGAAAGTGGGATTAAGAAAATAATCGGATTAAGGAATATGTAATTAAATAATGATGTGAAAATACATCCAAACGTGTATCTTCCAAAAGTTCATAAAACGCTAACATTTGTCACTGATGTTGGTGAAGTTAGGACTGTATTCTGCTTTTTTTTTTTTTACTTCTGTCTTAATTTTTGTTCCCTAGCCATTACTTGTGACTTAATCCAGGGCGGGTTTCATGTTCCTCAAGTCCTCTATCACATAAATACATCATGATATGTTCCAAAGCTGCTCCTTTATATTTTCTATAAGAATTTCTTTTTTTAGGGACTGGGAGGATAGCTCAGTGGAATAAATGCTTACCTGGCAAGCCCAAGATCCTGAGTTTGATCCCTGGTACTACTAAAACAAACAAACAAACAAACAAAAAAACCTTTTCCAGAATTTCTCGTTTTTAAAATGAAATTTTTCAAAGGCTGAGAAATTATAATTCAGATAATTTTCTATTCTTCAGAAATGAAAAATTTACACAAGCATTTAGTATTTTATTTTGATTCTAGTCACATAAATAACTAAATAAAACCAAAAAAAAATCACTTGCTACTTTATTTATTTATTTATGTATTTATTTATGTAGGGTAGGGTCTACAAGGTGTACAGAGTCTCACTACTACATCAGACCCAGTAATTCTGCTGTTTACAGCTTCGCAAGAGCTGAGATTACAGGCGCACACCACCGCGCCCAATCAGTTGCCATCTCAGCACATCCTGGGGATAGGGCCTGCACCGCAGGCCCTTTGATACTTTATTTTCAAGTGTAGGGCTAAAGAAAAGTTTGATCAGATTTCCGTGTCTCTAATACGACTTTGGTCCTTGGTGTCAATAGCATGCTTTGCTGTAATCCCTGCTTCCACCAGTATTGACTTTTCCTTCCCAAAATAACTGCAGCCAGTCTGGCATTTCTTCAGGGAACAGCTGAGTGAGCTTTGCTCCCCAGGAAATTTCCATTGCAACTGAAAGTGAAATTGCTAGGATGGCTGAGTGGGCTTGGCTGTCTCTCCCTGGGGTCCAGCTCTTCCTGACTCAGCACACTTGTGACCAAAGAGAAGGAGAGAAAAGGCTCCTAAGGTGGACTGAGGCAGCACAACTGGGTCACCTGCAATAGAATCGCTGCCTCACTAGGAGCAGGGGCAATGAGCAGTGTGTCTCAAGGGGCTGCAGAGGTGAAGGTGTTGATAGTTTCCTCATTGTTGCCTTTTCATATGTAATTTTATTTTATTTTGAGTGGTAAAAGCAAGAACAAGAAAAACTAAAACAAAGACAGAAACAGTTCATATTTTGCAGATTTTCAAAACAAGAATAGCTGATTAACAATGATTGATCTGGTACTTATTTTGATCGTCAAATCTGTTACTCAGATTAACAGATATAGTTGTGCAAAATGGGATGTATGATTGAATATTATCACATGCCATTGTTGCTTTAAAGATTCAAATTTCCTGTTTTTCCATGGATCACTCAGTCTGAACCTTCTGCCCAAGATTTGTAAGGAATCTGGGGACTGTATTCATGAAGAGGTGACAGAGCTGAAAGGAAGATCAGCTTGGGGTTTCTGCTGGCTTCAGGAGATGGCCGCGGGGGAGAGTCTTTTTCACTCATTATCTTCATCCTTAGAGCACCGCTGGGGTTTTCTTGCGAGTTCAGTTTTGACCTAGCCACTGACCTGTGGCTGTCAGTCCCAGGGAGGTGCAGCAC
>PVKN010018322.1:0-16904 GCA_004027915.1 Capromys pilorides
TTTTTTTTTTTTTTTTTTTTTTTTTTTTTTTTTTTTTTTTTTTTTTTTTTTTTTTTTTTTTTTTTTTTTTTTTTTTTTTTTTTTTTCCTTTTTTTTTTTTTTTTTTTTTTTTTTTTTTAGAGATCCTTTCTTGCCTTTTCACTAGCCTCGAGTGTGTCTTCAAGATGTGATATTCTATCTTCACTTTCGTTCATACGGTTTTGCCAGCTTGTGACTGAGATTTTATTTTTTTGTATATCTCTTTGATTCTGTTTAAGGCAAACTATTTCTTTCTTATATTGCTCAGTCTTGGAATCCATCATTGTTCTGTTCTCCTCTAATTTTTTTTTATCAATGTCTTCTTTAATATTACTTAAGTCTTTCGTTCTACTTATCCTTTCTCTTTCTAGCTCAGAGATTATTTCTGCTCTTCTCTCCTCTTTACCTTTCTGCATTTGTTCCCCTATTTCAGGTGCTACTAATTTAGACATGTCTTTTTTTTTTTTCTTCAGGGGTTACTTCTGTTCTGCTTTGCTCTATACGTTTCTGCAATTGCTTATCCACTTCAGATTCTATTAATTCATGTATTTCTTTTTTTTTATTTCAGATATTATCTCTGATCTGAGGTGCTCTATGTTTCTGTAGTTGTCGATCTTCCTCAAATTCAGAGTTTTTGAATGCATGATTCCCATTTTCTTCCATGATAGCATCTCCTGTGTTTGATTTAGGCAGGCTTGGGCCATGCGACTGCATCTTACTCCTTGTTGTTATCATTTTGTATGGCAGTGAGCTCTTTACTTTGGTGAAGTTATGCTGTTAACACCTATGGGGGTTTGTTCTGTATCCACTAAGCTTTTTCCCCTCCAGTGGTGCCTGGCTGTGAGATGCAGCTAAGGCCACTGGCTGCTGTGAGGCCCTGTGTGTCTGTACTGTGGGTGGATTCGGAGCTCTGGAGTTGAGTCCGAGGATTGTCACAGGTTGAGGGTCCTTACCAGGTGGACACAAGGAGGCCAGATGAGTTGGCGGATGTGTTTGGTACTGTAGTTCAGGTGGGGAGAGCAGCGAGTTGGAGGCAAGTTCAGCGGATCCTTACTGGGCAGGCATGTGGGTCAGACCTGACAGCGGATGGGTTCGGGACCAGGAAGTTCACAGGCCAAACCTGATGGCAGATGAGTTCGGGACTGTAGTTCAGGCTGGGAGAGCCAGGAGATGGAGGCAGGTTTTGGTCTGTAGTTCAGGTGGGAAGAGCCGGGAGATGGAGCTCCAGCACTATTTATTAAAGATGCTATTTTTCTTCCAAAAAAAATGGTCTCTTTGACAAAAATAAGGTGGCTTCTGTTTGTATTTGCTTCTGCATCTTCTAATCTATTTCATTGATTCTCAAGTATATATATATATATATATATATATATATATATATATATATATATTTGCCAATACCACACTAATTTTATCATGGCAGCTTTATAGTATAATTTTAGGTTGGGAATTGTAATATCTCCTGCCTTACCTTTGTTGCCCAGGATTGTATTTGCAATTCTGGGTCTTTTTTTGGTTCCAAATAAATTTTAAGAATGACTTCTCCAGGTCTATGAGGCATGTTGATGGTATTTTGATAGGAATATAATTAAATTTGTATAACATTTTAAGGAGTATGGCCATCTTCACCATGTTGATTCTTCCTATCTAGAAGCAGGAAATATATTTTCATTATTTGAAATTCTCTTGGATCACTTTTCTTCAGAGTACTTTAGTTTTCTTTAAAATGATATTTTACTACTTTAGTTAGGTTAACTAAGTATTTCATTTTCTTTCATGCTATCATAAAATGTATTGTTTCTTTAATTTCTATCTCAGTGTTTTTGTTATCTGTATAGAGGAGTGCCATTGACTTTTCTGTGTTGACTTTGCAACCTACTATGCTTCTGAGTTGGTGTATTAATTCTAATAGGTTGTTTATAGAGTTTTTGAGGTCTTCCATATAAATTATCATGTCGTTTTCAAATAATGATAATATAACTTCTTCTTTACCTACTTTTATTCCTTTTATCTCTCTCTTTCTTGTCTAATGACTGTACCTAATGATTCCGGAACTGTTGTAAATAAGAACGGTCCTAGAGAACATCCTTTTTTCTACCAGATTTGAGAATAAAAGACTTTAACTTTTCTCCTTTTAGGATTATGCTAGCTGTTGGATTGTCATAGATGGCTTTTATCAGGTTGAGATAGATGCACTCTATTCTAAATTTCTGCAGGACTTTGAACATGAATGAGTGTTGGACTTAGTCAAAAGACTTTTCTACATCAATTGAGAAAATCATGTGATTTATGGCTTTGGCTCTATTGATATGGTGCATTACATTTACAGATTTGCATATATTGAACCTTCCTTGCATCCCTGGGATGAATCCTTCGTTGTCATGGTGAATAATCGCGTTGATTATTTGTTTTATTCTAGTCGTGAAGATTTTATTGAGAATTTTTGCATGTTTGTTCATGAGAGAAATTGGCCTGTAGTTCTCTTTTTTAATTTCATCTCTTCCTGGCTTTGGTATCAGTGTAATACTAGCTTCTATGAATGATTTTGGGAGGATTCCCTCCTTTTCAATTTCATTGAAGAGTTTGAGGAATATTTCGCTTATGTTTCTATAAATTACTTGTGGAACGCAGTGCTGAATCCAGCAGGTCCTGAACTTCTCCTTGTCGGTAGTCTTTTTATTACATCTTGTATTTCTTTGGCTGTTATTGGGTTGTTGAGAGTGCTTATATCTTCTTGATTCAGTTTTGGAAATTTATACTTTGCTAGGAGTGTGTCTGTTTCTTCTTCATCTTCAATTCTGTGAGAGGAAAGATTCTAAAAGTAGCTATTTATGATCCTCTGAATCTCTGCTGTGTCTGTAGTAATTTCACCCTTTCCATTCCTTATTGCTTGAATTTGAGTCCTTTCTTTACTCTTTTTGCTAAGAATAGCTAGGGGCTTATCAATTTTATTTAATCTTTCAAAGATGCAGCTTTTTGATTCATTAATTCTTTATATTGTTTTCTTTGTCTCAATTTAATTAATTTCTGCTCTAATCTTTATCCTTTCCTCCTGTCTTTGGGCTTTTGATTTCGTTTGCTCTTCCATTTCTGTTCGGTTTATGCGTTGCATGAGAGTATCTATTTTTTCACATTCTGTCTTCTTAATGTGTGAGTTCAGAGCTATAAATTTCCCTCTAAGAACTGCTTTCATTGCCTCCCATAAATTCCAGTAATTTGTGATTGAATTTTCATTAAATTCAAGATATTGTTTAATTTCTTGCTTAATTTCACTTGTAACCTATTGGTTGCTGAGAAGAGTGTTGCTTAATTTCCATGTATTTCTGGTGTTCTTGTGCTTTCTTTTCTCATTTATTTCCTATTTCATTGCACTGTGTTCAGATAGTATGCATGGTATAATTTTGTTTTCTTGCATATACTTAAGCATGACCTATCGACTAATATGTGGTCTATTTTAGAAAATGTCCCATGTGCTGCTGAGAAAAAAAATGTGTATTCTGAAGTGGTTGGGTGGAATTGTCTGTGATTGTCCACTAAGTCCTGTTGTTCTAGGTTCCAGTTCAGACCTGTTATTTCTTTGCTATTTTTTTTGTCTGCTTTACCTATCTTTTTGTGATAAAGGGGTGTTAAGGTATCCTGTTATGATGGTGGTGTTGGATATTAGACTTTTCATGCCCATTATGGTTTGTCTTATATAACTTGCTGCTCCCATGGTGGGTGCATACATATTTATGAGTGTTACCTCTTCATCTCAAATTTTTCCCTTGACCAGTATGTAGTGGCCTTCTTTGTTACATTTGATCAGTCTTGATTTGAAGTTTAGACTGTCTGCAAACAGGATTGCTACCCCTGCTTTTTTCTGAGGTACAGGGCCATGTAGTATTTTTTTCCATCCTTTAACTTTTAGCCTATGAGTTTCTTTATGAGTTAAGAGTGTTTCTTGTATATAGCATATGGTTGAATTTTGCTACCTTATCCACTCTGCCAGTCTTTCTTTTAATTGGAGAATTGCATCCATTTACACTTACGGTTATAATCGAAATGTATTTACTTATCATTGACATGAGTTTTACTTGCTACTGCTTACCCCTTTTTCTCCTGTATTTAATTGGTTGCTCTATTTGGTGGGTTATCTCCATTCTCATTTGTTGAGTTCTAGTCGTTTTGCTCCCTCTCTAAAATTTGTTTTAGTATATTTTGAAGGGTTGGCTTCGACGTCATGAAATTCTTTAGTTGTTCCTTGTCATGGAAGTATTTCACTTCTCCCTCATACTTGAAAGAGAGTTTTGTCGGGTACAGCAGTCTGGGCTGGAATTTGTTTTCGTGGAGGACTTGAAGCACTCTCTCTGCTTCATGCTCTTCTTGGCTTCATGGTTTGTGAAGAGAATTTTGTTGTTATTCTGATTGGTTTTCCTTTAAATGTGCTCCATTTCTTTTCTCTAGCAGCTTTTAGTATGTTATTCTTCTTCTGGATTTCTAGGATCTTGACTGTTATATGTCTGGGTGTACTTTTATTTGGATTGATGTTATTTGGAGTTCTGAATGCTTCATTTAGCTGAATATCCAATTGTTTTCTCAAATTTGGGAAGTTTTATGCTATTCTTCTCATATTCTTTTTATATCATTTGTGTTGACTCTGTCTTTCTTGTTGATTCCTATTAATCTTACATTGTCAATTTTTGCATCATATTGAAGATGTGGAATTATTTTTTCCTGCATCCTAGTTGTTTATAAGAGATTCTTTCTTACCTTTTCAGAAGGTGCAACTGTGTTTTCAAGATCAGAGTGTCTATCTTCACTTTCGTTCATATGGTTTTGCCAGCTTGTGATTGAGATTTTATTTTCCTGTATATGTCTTTGAAACTGTTTCATGCGATCTGTTTCTTCCTATATTGTTCATTCAGGGATTCCATCGTTTTTCTATTCTCCTCTAAGTTTTTATCAATGTCTTCTTTAGTAGTACTGAAGTCTCTCATTATAGTTATCCTTTCTCTCTCTAGTTCAGAGATTATTTCTTCTCTGTTCTCCTTTCTACCTTTCTGTAGTTGTTCCCCTATTTTAGATGCTATTAATTTAGAGGTGGCTTTTTTAACTTCAGAGGTTATTTCTTCTCTGGTTTCCCTTATACAATTCTGCATTTGTTTTTCCACTTTAGATTCTATTATTTTATGCTTTTTTTAAAAAAAAAAATTAATATGCTATCTCTGATCTGAGTTGCTCTATACGTTTCTGCACTTGGCTGTCTTCCTCAAATGCTATTGATTCAGAGATTTTGTCTGCATGACTCCTGTTTTCTTCCATGATAGTGTCTCCTGTATTTGTTTTGCGTGAACTCAGGACCTGAGATTGGATCTTGTTCCCTGTCTTTATCATTTTTTATAGCAGTGTTCTCTGTACTTTAGTGAAGTTATTCTGTTAGCACCCATGGAAGTTTGGATCTAGATCCACCAAACTTGTTCCACTCCAGATGTGCCTGGCTGCGAGTCAGAGCTCATGTGGCTGACTGCCACAAGTCCCTGTGGGTCGAGACATGCTTGGCTGTGTGGGGACAGTGGGTGGCCATGTAGGGACCGTGGGTGGAGTCAGGATTTGGGCAGTTGTCGAGTCAGGGGATGAACACAGGATGAAAGAGTACTTACCTGGCAGTCGTGAGACTCGGTAGGGAAGGTGGGTGGAATCAGAGCTCCAGCCATTGATGAGTCAGTGGATGGATGCAGGCTGAGGTCACCATGCGCCCTGGTCTGGAGAGTAGGTGGAGTCCAAGCTGGAATTCTGGCCGGCAGCCATGTGGCTGGGTTGGGATGTCTAGTGTGGTCTGAGCTGAACTTCTAATATTTTCTTTTAACGTAAAAGTTATATCATGTTTTAAAAGATTCTTGCATACCAAGCAATTGAAACTCATTGAGGCCTAATGGAAAAATTACTAATTTTAGTTTCTCAATTAATTTAATATCTGTTAGATAAGAATTCCTGTTATTAATATCTTTTATAGGGAATAAGATAAAAATAGATTACTAATTCATATTCAAAAATAAGTATAAATTAACATAAATAATGATCTTATACTGATTCAAAAACTTTAACCATGAAATTTATAATTCAATAATTCTATTGATTTTTCTAAAGGTAATTAATTAATGTCTTAATTCATTTGTTTGCATTATTTTAGATGTCATAATAATTATCATGATCTTTTCACTGGGAAAATATTTCTACTCTTAAATGCATTTAATAATTGAATAAAATGTCACAAAAGTGGGCCATTGAAGATCGACATGGATATAGATTTTTGTAGGATGAATTTTTATAGTGTGGAGTAACAAATCAACTCATACGTTTAAAGCCCTATCATTTAGATAGTCACTGCACAAGCACAAGTGTTTCCCTCCTTCCTTATCATAAGTTTCTCATGGCAGTTTTGTTTTTCTCTGTGTGTGAATATATGTAATTAGTGTGAACTGTCATCTATTGCCTAGATTTTCTTCTATATTGCTTACTCATCAAATATATGGCCTCAGCAACCCTAACCATACCAGATAAATAAAAATTTATAAACCTTAATTGACTTTAGCTCAGGATAGTAGGGAAGTTGTCTTGTAAATGTTAAATATTTAATCTTCAATTTAAATTAACCAACATTTGTGCAGGGCTTTCCAGCTTGAAATGCAAAAAGGGAGGGCTGGCCTGATAGCTCAGTGGACAAAAGCACCTGCCTACGTATAGCACAGCAATTAGGATTCAATTCCCAGAATGCTCTGCTGGCTGGTATGCTCAGTTGTTGAATGCACCTGGGCATGATGGCATGTACGTATAATTCTAGCACTTGGGAGGCAGAAAACAAGAGAATCACTACTAGTCAGGACTATTTATTGAGACCCTATAGACCCTGTCCTAAATAAAGAAAAAAAAGAAATGTAGAAAGGGTTATAATAACATTAATATTCAAATCTCACTAGCTTATTTGCATTATTTTAGTAGTACATGTTTATTGTACTTGTTGACATTCTACATAAGAAGTTCATACATGTACATAACACATCTTAATTCTTTGTTTTTTATCCCATTAAACTCACATATAGGCCCTCTATCTTGCTTCTTCCAATTCTTAATCCTCAGACCTTTGGTAAAAGAAAATTTGTCTCACTGTATCTTAACTCTTTTTCTTTTTCTTTTGCTTTTTTGTGTGGAAATGGGGATTGAACTCAGGACTTTGCACTTCCCATGTATCTTAATTCTTATTTTGCTCTATAATATACTTAAATTTTGGGGTTCTCATAAAAGGGAAATCATGTGATATTTAAATTTGTGTGTCTCATTCATATCACTCAACATTAATGTCTCAAAATGCATCAATGTTCTCATGAATGACTCAAGTTTATGCTTTTTTATGGCAGAGTGGCACTCTATTCTATATAATTACAACTTGTGCTTTAATAATTCATCTGCTGTCTGGGTCACATCCAAGATTTAGCTATTATGTTCATGCTGCTATAAATATGGTTATCCCTGTGTCTCTGAAATATGATGTCTTTAATTCTTAAAAATATTCCTAGAAGAAAAACAGTTTATGTCAAATGAAATTCATATCTTTACTTTTTTGAGGACTCTCTATGCTTATTTTTATAGTGGTTACATTAATTTAAATTCCCTCAAACAACATAGAAGTGAAGCAGGAGCTTAAGGCATGGCAAAACTGCTGGGCATTTGGGTGTGACCAGTGAACCACAGAAATCCAGGACACATGTAGATGCCCTGAACTTTGTACTAATCAGAGAATGTTTCTTTCAATACTTTTAGCACAAGATCAAGCATGACTTTTATAGGACAGCCTATATGTGATGGGACAATGGAACTGAAAGATGCCAACCACTGACTTGATACTACTGCTTGCTTTCTTTGGCAGTGACCCACTCTAAGTGCAGGACATATTTCCTTTCACTTTATCCACTCTACAGAACACTTCTTTTCCTTAGAGCATTCCTTTCCTCTTCTTTTCACCCTTTAGTCTATGTTTTACATTTACATTTTCCAGTTCTTTGTACAAGATAATGAGCTATGGGAAAGGGTCCCTGGGAAAGGTCTAGAACACTCCAGTACCCTGCTAACAAAAGTTTTTTTTTTTTTTTTTTTTTTTTTTTTTTTTTTTTTTTTTTTTTTTTTTTTTTTTTTATTTATTTCCCTGAAGACTTTTCAGGATTCTTTTGAGTACCAGATGAATGCCATTATTTCTGGAGTAAGATGGAACCTTGGTGTTGTTTTTGACTTGCATTTCATTAATTGCCAGAGATGAAGAACATTTATTCAACAAATCTCTTAACCACTTTTACATTTTCTTCTAAGTGTCTACTCATCGAAGTTGTCCATTTTTAATTAGGTCCCCACTGTGTTACAATCATCTGCCTGGGGCTAGCTCTCCAGTTCCCATCAACCCTTTCTCCACTACATCTGGGGATTTAGGCCAGATCCCCCATTCTCTTTTGCCTATGGAAAAATTTTACATGTTAATTTAAGCCTTAATTTTAAATAGTCTGAAAACACTGGAGGATGGTATTTCTCCTTTAGCAATGTTCTCTCCCTATGCTTTTAAAGCTGTACAACGTTTTAAAGTACAAAAATCTCAGTGTCTTGTATTTAGGTCTTAAGACTCTGGTGTAAAACTACCCCACATTGCATACCAGGTATAAATGGAAACAAAACGTCTTTTTTCTGCTAGTTGAAGCATCCAGATTGTGTCACCAAGATTTGTGAGATCCTTTCATGAAAATAATTTCATCTAAATCTACTTGAATGATTTCCATTAGTAGAGCCCAAAACCATTCTCACCTTATTAGAAGATTGACTGTCATGTCAGGCAGACACTTACACCATTGAACTATCACCCAGGCCCTGAAACTTTTTTTTTTCAGTACCAGAGATTGAACTCAGGACCTTGTGCTTGCCAGACAGTGACTGTCATGTCAAACAAGACTTTTCTCCTCTATGTAAAAAGTCATTGCAACTTCAATTAGCCTTCATGGAATCCACTATAGGTTCATTATATCCTATCCTTTGTTGCAAAATTGAGAGTACTCTGAAAACAAAAAGATTTTACAGATTGAGTACACAGTTTATCCAATTCATCAAAGTTTAACTACCTGAAGATATCTCTTGAATTTTTCTTACAATTTATTGTAAATATTTTGATGTTTCTTTGAAGATATATTAATTTTACTATCAATACTTATTTTTGAAATATTTTAGACCCATTTAAGCTATCACCCAACAGCACATATTTTATTAATTTTTTAAAATTTAAAAATAACTGGGTAAGTTGATGCATGCCTCTAATTCCAGCACTCAGGAAGTTGAGGCAGGTGTTGTGCAGTGACTTTGAGACCAGTCAGGGCTACACAGTAAGTTCAAGGATAGTCTCAAGTGCATAGCACAGCCTGTCTCAAAAAAACCTGTTACTAAATAAGTCTCTGAATTATAAGATAAATGTGTGTGTGTGTGTGTGTGTGTGTGTGTGTGTGCATGTGCGCATGTGCGCGCGTGCGTGTGTATGTGTGTGATTACTCTTAGCTGCTATAAAGGATATATAAACATAACACATAAAAACTAATAAAATATTATTAACTAATTTCCTCACTGTCCTCTATCTCCCTTTTCCACCTCCTAAATAAAATTTCAAATACCCTTTTCCACAATTGTAATTATAGATATAAAAATACTGTCCATAAAGTGCACCATTCTTAGATTATGGGATCACAGAGGAAAGTGATCAATGATGAATAGTGCTAAAGAGAGTCACCTGGTGAGAAAACACATTCTCTCAGCTCTCTCAGAGAGCAAATTGGTCAAGCAATGGCCATGACTCTTTCAGATGGCTAAAACTGACAAAAAAAAATATACAAGCTGCTGTATGTAGTTTCAGGGTAAGTCCTGACACGATTTGACTGACCTTGGCAGATACAAAAGTTTTACTTTTAGTTATACAGGTCTTGCTTTAACTTACTTTTAGCCATCCAGCAGAAAAGTTGAGGTATAAAAAATAATACCATATTAATATGCTGAGCTGTAAATGGCTTGTGAAAAACTAATTACAATTGTCAGTTCTGCTGATAACTCACTACTTCTTTTGACTATTGGACTATATTAGATTATATTGATGAAATCAAGTACCTACAATATTTGAACTGGCATCAAATATGCAAAGGTCCTTTACTATGATGTCTCCAAATACAGCTTCTCTAACAGTAATGGAACACCCATTCTCTAACAAAATAAAACATAAAAGAGGGTTATAAATAAAGAACCATTTTATAATGAAAAAATATATGTATATAAAAGCTAGTTACAATAGATATACAGCTACTTTCTCTTAATTCAACGAGAAGTAAGGTTTGTACTAATCGTGTTTAGGCAAGATATCGTGCCTGCATCTTGTACTCTGAACAATTACTATGAAGACAACAATATGCAATGTATTAATTATTGTAACAGTCCTACTAATCTGTTTTGAAACTACTTCAGAGCTATTTTATTTCCTCATTAAAATTAAAAATAAAAATAATAATAATAATAATAATAATAATAATAATAATAATAATAATAATAAAAACTTCTCCTGACCCTCAGCCTGCCTCCATCTCCTGGCTCCCCCTGCCCGAGCTCCAGTCACAAATCCATCTACTATCCCCTCTCACCCCTGGAACTGCTGGGTAAGAACCCTCAGTCCGTTGATATCCAAGACTCCTCAACTCCAGAGCTCTGACTCCAACCACAGTCCCAATCCACGGCTCCTTGTAGCAGACAGCAAACCGAGCTCTGACTTATGGATAGGCATGTCTAGAGTTGGACAAGCTTGATGGATCCAGACCAAACTCCCATACACACTAACAGCATAACTTCACCAAAGTGCAGAGATTACTGCCATGCAAAATGATAACAACAAGGAGTACGATGCAATCTTATGGCCCAAGCCCACCCAAATCAAATACAGGAGACACTACCATGGAAGAAAATGTGAATCATGCAGCCAAAACCCCTGAATTTGAGGTAGATGAACAAGTACAGAAATGTATACAGCAACGCAGATCAGTGATAACATCTAAAATAAAAAAGAAATGCATGAATTAATAGAATCTCAAGTGGAAAAACAACTGCAGAAACTTATAGAGGAAACCAGAACTGAAATAACTCCTGAAGTAAGACACTTTGTATTGGTCAGAGTTTTATGTAGAGGAACAGAATAGATATAAGGCATGGATATTAACACAAAATATACAATATATAAGGAATTATAAGATTGGCTTAAAATAGTCAGCCACAGAGTCAGTTGAGGAAGTGTGCAGAGGGCGTCTGCATGCTCCGGACTGAAGAATTCAGTCCCAAGGTCTGAAACTCACTGAAGTGCTCCGTGTAAGTCTCTATCCACAGGCTTATGGGTGTATAATGGAAGACTGAAGTGTCTGCGATGGACACTGTGATGGACGCGAAGAGTCTGCGACTGATGGCGAAAAATCCAAGATGGAGGTTTGAAGAGTCTGCAGTGCAAGACAGAAAATGAAGTCCAGGCCAAATGTGAAGACTGAAGCTTCTCCAATGAAGTGAAGTCTTGATTCCTTCCCCAGCCCTTTAAAAGTCTCTTTATGCTCAGTCACTCTGATGTGGCCCATTGTGCCCTAGAGTGGAACCAATGATACCCCAGGATGGGCCCTTGATCCCGCTCTAGGGAGGAGCCAGTCGTTTCTTAGGCAGGCTGTGGTCATGCTCCAGGGAGGAACCAATTGTAACACAGGGCGGGACTCCCACCAAGAGGGAACTGGGAGACTGAGTCATCCAGCCAAGTTGTATCAACAATGTATGAACCACTATACATGTCAAAATTAATAGCATCTAAAATAGGGTAAGAAATACAGAATGGTAAAGAGGAGAACAGAGCAGAAATAATCTCTGAACTAGAGAAAGGATAACTATAATGAGAGACTTAAGTAACATTAAAGAAGATATTTACAAAAAATGAGGAGAACAGAAAAATGAAGGATTCCCTGAGCTATAGAGGAAAGAAATAGATTGCATGAAACAGTTTCAAAGAGATATACAAGAAAATAAAATCTCAATCACAAGTTGGCAAAACCATGTGAATGATAGTGAAGATAAAGTTTCAGATCTTGAAGATACAATTACAGCCAGTAAAAAGGTAAGGATCTCTTAAAAACAACCAGGATGCAGGAAAATATAATACAACAACTGCCAGATGATGCAAATATTAACAAGGTGATATAAATAGGAATCAATGAGAAATAAGGAGTCAATAAAAATGATATAAAAAGACTATGGACAGAAGTAATAGCAGAAAACTTCCCAAATATGAGAAAGCAATCGAACATTTAGGTAACGGAAACACACAGAATTCTAAATAACATAAACCCCCCAAAAAACACACCCAGACATATAATAGTCAAGATCCCAGAAATTCAGCCAAAGAATAATATACTACAAGCTGCTAGAGAAAAGAAACAGATCACATTTCAAGGAAAACCTATCAGAATACTGGCAGATCTCTCTTCACGAACCATGAAGTCAAGAAGAGGATGGCACAGAGTGCATCAAGTCCTCCACGAAACAAATCTGAGCACAGAATGCTATACCCAACAAAACTCTCTTCCAAGTACGAGGGAGAAGTGAAATACTTCCACAAGGAACAACTAAAGAATTTCATGATGTCAAAGCCAACAATACACAGTAAACTAAAAAAAAATATTTTAGAGAGGGACCAAAATGACTTGTACTCAACAAATGACAACAGAAAGATCCCACCAAATAAGACAACCAATTAAACATAGGAGAAAAAGTGGTAAACAGGAGTAAATAAAAGTCATGTCAATTATAAGTCAATACATTTCAATTATAAACATCAATGTAAATGGACTCAATTCTCCAATTAAAAGAAGTAGACTGGCAGAGTGCATAAGGAAACCAAACCGAAAAATATGCTGTATACTAGAAATGCACTGAATTCATGAAGAAACTCATAGGCTAAAAGTGAAAGGATGGAAAACAATACTACAAGCCCCATTACCTCAAAAAAAAAAAAAAAAAAAAAAAAAAAAGCAGAGTTAGCAATGATGTTTGCAGATAGTCTAAACATCAAACCAAGATTGATCAAATGTAACAAAGAAGGCCACTACATACTGGTCAGGGGAAAATTTCAGGATGAAAAGGTAACACATAAATATGTATGCACTCAACAAGGGAGTAGCAAGTTATATAAGAAAAACCTTAATGGACATGAAAAATCTAATATTCAATACCACAACAATAAGAGGAGAACTTAACACCCCCCTATCTGAAAAAGATAGGCCAAGCAGACAAAAAATTCGCAATGAAGTAGCAGAACTGAAAAAACCATTTGAAGCAACTGGACTTAGTGGACATACACACAGTCTTCCACCCAAACACATCAGACTACACATTTTTTTTTCAGCTGCACACGGGACATTATCTAAAATAGACCACATATTAGTCTACAAGTCATGCTTAAGTATATGCAAGAAAACAGAAATTATCCCATATACGTTATCTGACCACAGTGCAATGACATTGGAAATAAATAAAAAAAGAAACCATAGGAAATCCAGAATTACATGGAAATTAAACTACACTCTTCTCAGCAACCAGTGACTTACAGATGAAATCAAACAAGAGATGAAACAATACCTACAATTTAATGAAAATTCAAACACAAGATACAGGAATTTATCGGATGCGATGAAAAGAGTTCTTAGAGGGAAATTTACAGCTCTGAACTTACACATTAAGAAAACAGAATGGGAACAATAAGTACTCTCATTCAGCACCTAACTCGACTAGAAACAAAAGAGCAAACAATATCCAGAGCCCAAAAATGAGAGGAAATTATAAAGATTAGAGCAGAAATTAATTAAATTGAGACAAAGAAAACAATTAATGAATCAAAAAGCTGGTTCTTTGAAAGATTAAATAAAATTGATAAGCCCCTAGGTAATGTCATCAAAAAGAGGAAAGAAAGGACTCAAGTTCAAGTAATAAGGCATGAAATGGATGAAATTACTACAGAACCAGCAGAGATTCAGAGGATCATAAATAGCTACTTTGAGAATCTTTAATCTCACAGAAATGAACACAGTTGAAATACACAGAGTCCTAGAAATGTACAAATTACCAAAACTGAATCTAGAATATATAAGTACTCTCAATAACCCAATAACAGCCAATGAAATATGAAATGTAATAAAAAGCCTACCGACAAAGAAAAGTCTGGGACCTGATGGATTTGCCACTGAATTCTACAATAAATTTACAGAAGACATAATCCCAACACTCCTCAAAATCTTCAAAGAAACCAAAAAGTAAGTAATCCTTCCAAAATCATTCCTAGAGGCAAAGTATTACACTGATACCAAAACCAGAGAGAGATGCAAATAAAAAAGAGAACTACAGGCCAATTTCTCTCATGAACATAGATGCAAAAATCCTCAATAAAATTCTTGCTAAGAGAATATAACAAATCGTCAAGGAGATTATACCCCAAGACCAGGTAGGATTCATCCCAGGGATGCAAGGATGGTTCAGTACACACAAATTGGTAAATGCAATACACTATATCAATAAAGACAAATGAAAAATCACATGAGCATCTCAATTGATGCAAAAAAGGCCTTTGACAAAGTCCAACACTCATTCATGTTCAAAGTCTAACAGAAAATTAGAATAGAGAGCCTCTAACTCCACCTGATAAAAGTCGTCTATTACGATCCAAAAGCTGATATAACACTAAGAGGGGAAAAACTGAAGTCTTCTAATCCCAAATCTTGTACAAGACAAGGATGTAATCTATCACCACCTCTATTCAATATAGCTCTGGAATCATTAACTACAGCCATTTGAAAAGAGAGAGAAATAAAAGGAATAAGAATAGGTAATGAAGAAGTTAAAATGACATTATTTGCAGATGACATGATAATATACTTAGAAGACCCAAAACACTCCACCAAGAAGGTACTAGAATCAGTACACAAATTCAGTTGCGTAGCAGGATACAAAGTCAACACACAAAAATCAATAGCATTCCTCTACACAGATAACAAATACACAGAGAGAAATTAGGGAAACAATACTTTTTACAATTGCACCAAAGAAAATGAAATACTTGGGAATTAAGATAACTGAAGAAGCAAAAGATCTTCTCAATCAAAACTACAGTAATCTGAAAAAAGATATCCAAAAGATTTCACAAGATGGAAAGATATTCCCTGCTCCTGGATAGGAAAAACCAACATTGTGAAGATGGCCATGTTCCCTAAATTGTTACACAGATTTAATGCAGTTCCTATAAAAATACCATCAGCATACCTCACAGACCTGGAGAAATTATTCCTAAAATTTATTTGGAACCCAAAAAGACCCAAAATTGCAAAGAAAATTGTGCACAACAAAGTAAGGCAGGAGAGATTACAATTACTGACCTAAAGTTTTACTATAAAACTATAGTGATAAAATCGTCATGGTATTGGCAAAAAAAAATATACCTGAGGATCAATGGAATAGATTAGATGATACAGAAGCAAAAATAAACACACTCAGCCACCTTATCTTTGACAACGGTGCCAAACATGCTTACTGGAAGAAAAAAGTCTCTTTAACAACCGGTGCTGGAAAAACTGACTCTGTACATGCCAAAAACTAAAACTTGACCCAAGTCTATTACCATGCACTAAACGAAAGTCAAAATGGATGAAAGATCTAAATGTGACAAGAGCAACATTAAATCTCCTGGAGGAGAAAGTGGGGGAAAATCTTGTACACATCAGGGTAGGTAAAAATTCCTGGACAAAATAAATTGCACGTTTAATACTTGAAAGCTTCAACAAATGTGACCTCCTCTGGCTAAGAAGTTTTTGAACATCAAAAGAAACTACCAACAGAGTGAAAAAGACAAGGCACAAATTTCTAAAAGATTTTGACTAATATGTATTTAGACAAAGGTCTATCTAGAATTTATAAAGAACTAAAAACCATTAGAGTCCCATAATTCTAAGACTCAATCAAGAAATGGGCATCTGAGATGAAGACACACTTCTCAGAGAAAGAAATTCAGCAAGCTTATAAATACATGAAGAAATGCTCCACATTGCTAGCCATCTGTGAAATGCAAATTAAAACAACACTTAGATTATCATCTCACCCCAGAATGAATGGCTATGATAAAGAAATCAACCAACAACAAATGTTGGAGAGGCTGTGGGGAAAAGGGAACTCTTCTCCGCTGCTGGCGGGAATGCAGCTTGTGCAACCATTATGGAAAGTGGTGTGGAGGTGCCTTAAAAAACTAGACTGGTAATCCCATTCAATCCAGCTATCCCCCTTCTTGGAATTTTCCAGAAGACCTGAAAACATCATATCATAGTGATGTCTGTGCACTTATGTTTGTAGAAGCCCAATTTGTAATAGCCAAATTTTGGAAACAACTAAAATGTCCATCATGTGAAGAATGGTTTAAAATGATGTGGTATTTTTATATAATGGAATATTACTCACGTATAAGGAATTATAAACTGGAAAACTTCATATATAAATGGATGTATATCAAACATATACTCATAAGTGAAATAAACCAGACTTACTTTTGTAAATGTTGCATAGTCTCCATAGTATAAGAAATCTAAAGAACAATTAAAAATGGAAAGTCAAACAGAGCTGAAAGCAAATCAAAGACTTATGAGTTAAACAATGAAATGACTGGAAGCAGAAAGAGAGAAAACATGGCAGGAGCAAAACTGTACACTTACGTACACAGGATGAATTAAATACTGGTCCTAAGAATCTTCAAAAGGTTTCTAACATTGATGATACGAACATGCAAC
>PVKN010018323.1:0-16892 GCA_004027915.1 Capromys pilorides
TTATAAATCTATTCTCCCAGTCTGTGGCTTATCTTCTTATCTTCTTCATGGCATCTTTTCCAGAAGAAAAGCTTTGAATTTTAACAAATTGTAATTTACAATCAATTTGCTTCTCTCATGGATTACATTCATGTTCTTAGTGTATTTAAAATTTCATATCACTAAACTCAAGGTCATTAGGTTTCTCTTGACTTCTTCTTGAACTTTTTCAAATTGCGTTTTGCATTTGAAGTGTATGATACACTCAGAGTTTGTGAGGTTTTGTTTTGATGATTTTTGCCCTACATACATGCAGTTGTTCCTGCACAATTTGCTGAAAGTACATTTCCCCTCCACTAACACTTGTTTAGATATTTGGCTGTATGTAAGGTTCTATTTCTGAGTTCTGTTCTACTCTGTGGGTCTTCTGGCCTCTTCTTCCACCACTGTCACACTGTCTTGACCACAGTTGCTGTTAGTAAATCCTGAAGGTCGACAGTGTCCATCCTCTGCCTTTGTTTTCCTTTTATTTCATGTCAACTGTTCTGGGACTTTTGCCTCTTTATATAAACTTTAGAATCAGTTTGTTAAAACTCACCAAAGAACATGTTAGAATTCTGATTGGGGTCACATGGCACCTGATGCTCAAGTTGGGTAGAGTTGGCATCTTACCAACATTGTGTGTTCCAAGCCATGCACACAAGGTCTTTCGCCAGTTCATTTTGCATCTTATTTAAAAATTTTTTTTAAAAGTTTTTGTCTTGGACAACAGAATATAAAATGGACAGAAGTAGCCATTCTGAGATGATTCAGATCAGATCATGGATAATTTCCCTTTGCATACACAATTTAGAGAAATATCCTCTAAGTAGGAAAGAGGTGGGTCTTAAGTCTCATATGCAATCAAAAAAGAACTAAGAGCCATTTTGATGTTTACACAGATCATTTACTCTATTAAAAGAATTACCCTGGCCTTACAATAAACTCTCTCTTTAAAGAATTTAATGCTTATATATAGCTGTCCGAAATACATAAAGATCAATGAGTAAAATCTGAGGTGTCATTTTGAAAAGTAACAAAATGGAAATTTCATTTACTCACCAATACCATGACCAACAATCCATGACTGAGTTCTACTAAAATCTAATTGATTTCAGCAAACTAGGGCGTGGCCGCCACTGACAAAATGAGGAAAAAGCATTCTTGTTATATTTGGGTCAAAAGAGTTTGATCTCGGTTTTCTAGGTCATTTAGGTAAAATTTGGGTCTGAGAATGAAGGATTCAGTAACTACTTTATCTCAGTCTTCTATGCTAGAAAATAAGTACACATGAAAGTGCAATCTGAATCAGTTTTAGTGTTAATAGTGATATATATTAGTTGTTGATTTATTCATTTAATCCATGAAGTTGTGTTGAGCACTGTTCTAGGCATAGGAGAGAGAAGCATCCTACAGGAAAGCAGGGGACAGCAAGGAGGCAGAGACTAGAAGTCCCATTGTACTTGGGGTAGTGAAGGAGAGCTTCCCAAAAGGTGACCTAGGAGCCCACATAAATCTAAAGGATGGAAAGCCAATAGTTGTGGAATCCAAGGAAGAGATGACTAAGTTACTGGAGGTGGAGAAGTGAGAAGAGAGCGGCACGGGGGTATTTTTGAACATAGAGGCAACAGGATGTGCAAATGGATTTTAAGTGAGGTGAGCAAGAAGGATGGGGTCGCCCATGAGATCTGTTTAAGCTGGGCAGCTGAGGTACAGACCTAAAAGTGGTCCTCTCCTTGCTGCTTCTACCTCCCCACACCCTGCAGCACATGAGAGGGAATAACGAACACCCAGCAACGTCTGCACTCACTTATTTATCTTAATTATCTTACCCCTTTCTCATCAGACGTATCCATTTAAAAGTGTCTAGAAATGTACCTGCTTATTCTAGAGAATTTAGAAAATAAGGAAGGCAGTTCAAAACAACCCCCTTCCCACCCACAGCTGATGCAAACCACTATTTTGTTCAGTGCACCTTTCCATATATCTGCAAATGTACACTTATCTATACGTCTACACTTTAAAAGTAAAACCAAGGTGACAGTGTGTATTCTCCTTTAATTTCCTTCCAACCATCTAACAAACAAATATCTTTACCTGGTCTTTTCATTGACTGCAGTTGTGCCTCAACTTTTCCATCTCCCACTGTCTTCATCTACAAGGGTGGCCATAACAAACTGCCACAGACCAGGAGCCATGAACAACAGAAATCCATTTTCTCATATTTATGAAAGAAAGAAGTCCAAGACCAAAGGGTCACCAGAGCCCCTTCTCCCCAGCGTTCTCTTCCTGCTGGGAAACGCCTCCCTTCTTTCTGTGTCTCCACATATCCTTCCCCTGTGCAGTCAAGGAGAAAGAACACTCTGATCTCTTCTTCCTCCTTTAGGGACACCAATCCAACCAGAAGAGATCCCCACCCTATGACACCACTTAACCTTAAGCACCTCCCTAAAGGCCTATCTTTAAAGATAGCTGCAACACCGAAGGGGATGAGGGACACAATTCAATCTATGCTCCCACTCAAAATTATGCTTAAGATTTTAAAAATAAACATGGATCAGAAAATCATTCCACTCTTATTGATCACTGTAAAATACTAAACTAATGTAACATATTAATAGTTATTCTTCACTTTCATCTTGAAATAGGAGGCATTCAATCATCTGTCAAGTGGATTGGATCAGGGCTCTGGAAAGTGCCTGGATCCCAGATTTTTTCACTATCTGATGATTTCAAATTGAGATTCCTGGTTTGTTGGTTGGATGGTTGGTTGATTGGTTTGTGACAGTTTGTCTCGTTATGAGTTCACATAGCCCAGGTTGGCCTCAAACTCGTGGCAATCCTGTCTCAGCCTCCTGAGTATTATGATTACTGGCACATGCCACCTCATCTGGCTTGTTTTATTTTTAAGAGGTGGGCCTTGCTGTGCCTCCTGCTATTCTTGAACTTCTGAGCTCAAGTGATTCTCCATCTAGCCCTCCCCAGTACCTGTGATTACCAGCATGTGCCACCATACCCAGATCAAGAATCTTGTTTTAAACACACTCAAATTTGGCCTCTTCCATTGCTCCCTTTATCAAGAATTCATGTCCAAAGCACTTATCTTCAAAACGAAACATCAAGCAGAAGAAAAATTTTAAAAATTTTAATATTCTGATAAGCCATAATAGTCTATGGCCATACCACCTTGAACACACCCGATCTCGTCTGATAAGCCATAATAGCCAGTCCAATAGCACTTTTATATTTGATCATTATATTTGGATCAAAAGAACTCCTCCTTGCTGGGGAGATAGCTCAGTAGAATAAGTATCTGCCTGGCAAGTGCAAGGTCCTGAGTTCAATCCCTGGTACAAAAGCAAAAAAGGGAGAGAGAGAGAGAGAGAGAGAGAGAGAGAGAGAGAGAAGAGCAACAGAAGCATCATCTACTAACTAAAGCTATGTATGAGCCCAGTGCTCAGCACTGTCATAGAGCCTTGTACCTGAAAAGATCAGAAGCAGAACTAGAAAGAAACCATGAAGTTACATCCTGGAACCTCAACCACAGGACGTTGATGAGCCATTTCCCAATAAATGAATATATCTTTATCAGTACTTATTATTTTATTCTTACATAAGAAGAATCTTATATTCTCTTCCTGGTAAAGGAAAGTGATGCTTTCAGAGGAGCTCTATAGATGTAGACTTTCACATTCTTCAGTAATTTTGGAGATCAGATTATTTACTTATAGGAACTTAAATTCTCGGATGAGAAGCACTAAGTCCAGAGCATGGTGGGTATATGTGATGGATCATGTCTATATTGTATCATTAAAATGTTTCCTAGGGGCCGGCAAGATGCCTCAGCGGTCCAAAGCACCTGCTTAGGAAAGCTTAGGCAACCACAGAGACCATGGTTCAATCCCCAGCACCACATGCTGTGCCAGTCCCACCCCCAGGGCAGGCTGAGCGGACCATTAAAAAAATAATAATAAAATAAATAAAATGTTTCCTAGGTTCTCAGAATCTATCAAGGTAATAGAAAAACATACTTGGTCTGGTCAGCCATATGGCCAAAACAAAACAATGGCCTTCATTGGAATGCAACTTTCTCTGTGCTTATCCCAGAAGCAGTCTCTGGAACTGTCCAGATCAGAGTGGTCACCTTGATTCTGTCATTTATTTCCTGGGTGACCCTGACTAGATAAATTATTTAATCTGAGTCTTGGTTTCTTCCTCTGGAAAAGTGAAGCTTTTTGTTATTAATTGAGAAATGCCTATTAGGCTCTCAGCACAGCTTATAGTCAGAAGTAATAATTAATGCCAGGTAGATGCTGTTATCATTATTACTGTTGTTGTTGTTGTTGTTGTTGTTGTTGTTGTTGTTGTTCCTAATCTCTTGCATTCCTATTAATCAGTAATTACTATTTTTTGGTTTGGAATAGTATTTTTTATTTTAATGGAAAGAGAAAAATTAAGAACCAATAATACTGAATTTCAAAACAATATAATAGATTAGTGACGATTAATGTGTCACATATTGTTATCTTCAAATTAGTTGCTCAGATTACAAGATATAGACATGCTTAGCTGATCAAACTATGTAAGCACAAACTTTTTTAATGAACTAAAAGAAGTCAAAAGTATGACAGTCTTTTGTATCATGTATATTTTTTCCTTTTTCTTTTTCCTTCCTTCTTTTCTCCTTCTACCCATCCCTTGACACTTGCTTGTTTTCCAGTACCTGCAAGGACCCATAGGCCAATACACTATTGCAATCAAAGTCTCCATAGTGCAATTGTTTTCTTACACTTCTGAGCTCACATTCTTCACTCCTGAGCCAAGTCCAGGGACCCATGTGGGCCCTCCACTTTATACCTCCATGCCCAGCTAAGAGTCTCTCTATTAGCAAGTCTGGTCCTCTCACAAGATTAAACTGGGTAAAGCATGAAGCCAGCAGTGAAGACATTTAGGCCCCATGGAAAAAATCTTCCTTGAAGCTGAGAAGGGGAGCGGCAGCAAGGTTTTCTTGGCCACAGAGGTTTGACATGACCCATTACTAAGCACCAAGGCTTTGAAGCTTCCTTAAAGCATCTGTGCCCTTGCTTCAAAATGGACCATTAGATATTTGGAGACAGTGATGCATCTCCGATGCCAAAGCAGACTGAAAATCGGAAGTCTTTGTATAGATCAGAAATAATTTCCCCAAAGACTCCCTGGAATCTGTAACTATTACCTTATCTGGAAAAAAGGGTCTTTGCACAAGTGATTACTTTAAGGATCTTGAGATAAATATTAGAGTATGCTGTTTTACTAAACCCTAATACTGATTTTAAGAAATAAACCTAAGTACCTTCTCATGCATTTCATTCCTGGGCAATCAATCTGTACACATGCATCTAGTGGGGCTACAAACCTGTGATGAGCTTTGCCTTCTCTCCTGTCACTCTGCCTCCACAACTGTTGGGAAGCCCAGAGGGAAGGACAGCAGATACACAGGGCAAGCACTGGACGCCTTTTCCTTAGGACAAGGTACACCATTCTCAGAGAATTCTGTGTCTTCCAGGACACAGGATGAGGCCTTCTGCCCCCATTAAGCATCCTATGGGGCTACTGTAGGCAAACAGGTCAAAAAAGCACCCCCACTTTCCCTGGGATCCAAGTTGTCATATACCATAATTTCATTATCACTTTCCTCCGTTATTTAATATGACTTAAAACACCAAGAGAGCACCGCTTCTTTAGGAGCTCGAACCATGATTCAAAATGTTTAAAACATGCTTAATTTACTAATTTATCACCATCTCATCCACACCCTCCCCAGTGGTCTTTTTAGCACTGATGCATCTCACACACCATGCGCCCCTAGATTAGTTTTTGTGGCTTCCTCCTCTCCTGCTATTTACTGCCCAATGATCATCAATCCCCTCCACTGCCTGTAATCGGTCTTTGATTTCCCTGGTGTCAAGGACCCCACTGAACTGATACTTCCCCTATCTCACCTGCTGCTGATTTTCTTTCCCAGGTGTTTTTTCACAGAATGTCAAGTTCGCCTAGATCTAAGGCTAGTCTTTGCAGCAGCCTCATTAGACTCAGCTGAAAGTCCATTTTCATTTTAATTCCTTTGAAGCAAGTGGCTGCCCTCTCTCTTCTCATCTCTTAACAGTCACTGGCTTGTTCCTGAAAGGAAAATTATCACAAAAGCGCATGCCTTCTCCCTCTCCACAGCACTCTCTCTTGCTCTTGGGTAGATCCTACTATGAGAACAAAAGTCTTATTATCTTCTACTCACTGACAGGATTTAACACTTTCTCTACCAAGTCACCCAAAAATAAAAACACAAACAAATGACAATTTGAACAGATTCACTGTTCTTCCTGTAAGTACAAATCTCTTAAAATTAGTGTGGGAAAAATTAATATGGGCAAGAAGATGAGTCCTGATACAGATAAATGTGTCCCTTTCTTTTCTCTTCCCCCTTCTCTGAATAGGAAGATCACATTCAAAGAGCTCTACAAGCCATAGAAAACAGAGACAGCTGCTGGTTTGTAACAAACACCACTGACAGAAGATACCTGTGCTAGGAATTCAATGAGGGCAGGAGTTTATACTGTGATGGACTTCAGCAAGTGACCTGGAGTAGACTACAAGACTCACCTATTCTTCAGAGCTCTCCAGCTCTTCCCACAACTAGCTGTCCCTTCTAGTCAGACCCCAGCACTCTGTCATCCTTTGGGGCCCTTACTTCCCTTCAGACCTCCTTCCATCTCCTCACATACCCTCTGCCAGCTCTCGGAAACTTGCCTGTAGACATGTCACTGTAGCCTCCTTTAGCCCACCCAGGCCAGGGCCTGAGGGCAGGCATTTCACAGGCCAAATGGTGGATCCTGCTGTTTTGCCTCACACTGTGTTTCCTCCTCCCCATCACCATGCTCAGAGCACACCACCCTGAGGAATGCACCTTCCACAGGCCTCAGGCCTGCCTATACCCTGGCCCTTGGACTACCTAGCCTCTAGGATTCTAAAAAAGAAATGTCTACTGTTCATAGTTTGCTCAGTGTATAGCACTGTTTTTGATAGCAGCGTAGACTCTCTAAGACACTGCCTCATCTACACTGTCTGCTCCCTGTTCCTTAAGTCTCAGCACCAGGGTCCTGTGGCTTCTCTCCACCCAGAGGGCATTCTTATGCTCCCTGCTCTTGTGGCTATAGCTGATCCTGTGTCTTATTTCCAGCTTCTGCTTAAATGTCTCAGCCACAGAGAGATCTCTCTTAAGTAAATTAGCACTCCTCAACTGTAATCCTCTGAATGTCCTGACTCCATTTTCTTATGACAGGGCATTATGTGTTCATTGCTTGTCTCCTGCACTTGAATGTGTGCTCCACAAAATTAGAACTGAACATCTTTTTTGCTGGATAAGCCAGAGTCTGCAAGGCCTATGGGTTAGTGTGCTGTGAGTATTTATTGGTTGCTAAATGAAAGAGTGAAAGATTATGGAAAACCCAGGTGTCAGGAGTAGTTATAATGATTTTGAAGAAGAGGAGATTTGGGCTGGAATTGGTAGCTGGCTCTATACAATGTCAAAACATTATACAGCTGTAGGCATTATTCAAATACGATGTTATAAACTCCCATATGACCATTCTCAGTGAGATCCCCCTGGAGGGTAGGTTCAATCAAAATAAGGCTGTGAACCAAACAAACAAATAAAGAGAAGAGGCTGTGATCCATAAGAGGGGAGAGAAGAAGGCAAGCATAGGAAACAGGGCACAAGGGAAGGCAAATGGAAACCCCAAGTGGTAGTGGGTGAGGATCCAGAGTGACATCTGAGTGGCCCATCCCAATTGCAAGAGACTACACTTTTTCAAGAAGATCAAAAGGATAGGGGCTGGGGAGATAGCTCAGTAGAATAAGCACTTGCCTGGCAAGTGTAAAGTCCTGAGTTCAATTCCTGGTACCACAAAAAAAAAAGATAGGATAACTGATGCAGACACTCTTTAAAGGAGATTTAAGCAATTATCCATAGAATATGATGTGACATCAGATCCCTTAAAAACACTTAGAAAAGCAAATGAACAAACAAAAAGACTCATGATAATAGCTAACTCTAGGAAAAGTTTTGTTAGAAAAATTGCATTTCTTACATATATAGCATATACTGGAAGAGTCATATGATTGTAATACTAAATATCGCCCTTAGCAAAATCATGCTAAAAGAATGAAGGAGGCAACGTGGGCAAATGTCTGATCCATTTCTGATGTCCTGCACCTCAGACACTGAAAATTATCTTGACATGCTATCAGCCCTTCCTTCCTCCTTGCGCTCTTGTTGTAACATGGGACCCCAGTGGTTCTTATGAGTGATCAACAGTTCATTCATTTCACAATACACTTTGCTGATACCATGGTCTACCTGTCTTATTATGCTGCATTCCTAATTCTGGCATTGCTTTTCTTCTCTCTTAAACAGATTCATTAGCAGTTCTTCCAGGGAAGATCTGTGGATGACAAACTCCGTGCCTGTGTATGTATAGAAATATCCTAGCTGTGCTCCCCACTCTGAGTGGGAGTTTAATTGCCTAGATTTCCAGATCACAGTGATTTTGCCTAAGCACTTTGATAAGTTGCTTTACTTGTGGCACCTTTCATTGCTCGGGGGAGTGGACAGCCAGCTTCCTTTGTTTATTATTATTAACTTGCTTTTTCTCCCAGGCAGCCTCTTAGATTTTTGTATCTCAGAAGCTCTGTAGTTCTAATATTTTATATCTAGGGATATATGGGTTCATTTGTATCAATCTTACTAGAGATCTGGTGTTCACTTATAATTAGAAGATGTGAAGATTTCTGTCTCTCTGCAAGCCAGAAATTTTTTCTAAATAATGACTCTGTTGATTTCTACTTCTCTAAATCTTACTGGGAAGACCCTGGATGCTAATAATTCATCTCCCTGATGCTGATATCTCTATACGTATGAACTGCGTTTCAGGCCACTTTTGTGGTAGTATCTTCCAATTATTAAATTTTCTCATAAAGTTGCCAGCCTAGCATTTATCCCATGTATGTTATAATTACTATTTAAATAACTACTTCCCCTCCCATGATTTATAATGGGCTCTTTACTAAGTCTGTATGTGTTTGTGACAAGATGATTTATTAAGCACCTATGAGGTATATGGCACCTATCTATGATCTGAAGACTCCAGAGTATGAAATACACAAGCATGTGTTCTCCTTAATATAAATGGAAGAAATGGGAAATAAATACAGATAAATTTAAAGATAGAGTATATGGTGGTAAGTACTATGGAGAAAAAAATACAACCAGTGGAGGATATATGCATGAGGGCTTGCTTTATGGACTGGGGAAACGGGAACCCTGTGACCTTAGCCTCGTTTGGGAGACTGAGGTCAACAGGAAAGAGACTACTCTTTGAGCTGGTCATGGTGGGGAGGTGGGGGTCAGGGAAGGGCAAATCGGGGAGAGGAGCATGGCTCTTGCTTGGGAACTCACGGGACTCCTCGCTTGTATGTATAGAGATTTCCCTGGTCATTTCTGTGGACAGAGAAGCAGAGGCCCAGGGAAGCCAGGCATTGAACACAAGTGGACAACAGTCCACAGTACACTCAGCACAGCATTCAATAGTGCCAACTTTTTGATTCTTATGTTTTCACAAGATTCTTGTGTTCGTAACATTTCAGTCTCACTTTATGAGTGTTACTACTTTAACTCTTTTCAGAGTCAAATATACTTAGATTCTTTTCAGAAGTTTGCTTTATTATTTGAAGTGCTTCCAAAATTAACTTTTTATATGTTCAATGTTGCAGTGGCCCTAAATGTCAGCATATGAGTCTTCGGAGTGGGAGAGATCTCGCTGCAGAAGAAGGACACTGTGATGTGACAACTGAATCAGGTGTTACGCTGCTGGCTTTGAAAATGGAAGAAGGAGCCAGAAGCCAAAAGCAGTCCAGAAGCTAGAAGAAGTAAGCAAATGCATTCTTCCTGGAGCTTTTATGTTGTTATTTTTCTCTTGTTGCTAAAACAAAATACCCAACACCCAAAATTAAAGGGAGAAGGTTCACTTAGCTCAGTTTGCAGAGGTTTCAGTCATAATCAGCTGGCTCCAAGGCAGGGTGACATGGCAGAGGAGAAATAGTTCATGGTGAGCAGAGAGTAGCAAAGCAACAGTGGATGACTACTGTTTTATCCTTTATACCTTTTCCAGGCTACTTAGGGCAGGTAGCAATCACATCTTAATCCTAATGCCCTTGATCTTAAGAGTTGCATGAGTCAATTCCACTGTCACACACTCTAGATCCACCTACCCCTGAAAAAGCCCCACCTATGACAACATGAGGCTTTAGGGGGACATCTAAATATAAACCTGTTATGGTGTGTGTCTAGTTGTTCCCCCAAAGCCTCATGCAGTCATGGACTTCTAGACTTTGTGATTAACTCATGCTCCACTGGGATTATGGGTGATCCAAGGATAGGATTATAGGTTTTAGTACTGCTGGGATTATGGTTGTGAGTACTTCCCCCAGGCTGGCACAGAGAGCCTGAATGTAATATAAGAGAGACAGAGAGACAGATTCTCTCTCTGTTGCCATTGTTGCTGCTGCTCCTGCCTTGGCTCCTCTTGCTCTTTGCTGCTGCTGCTATGATCTGCTGCTCTCTGCCCTGTGCCACTCCACCTTGGAGCCAGCCAAGTATGGACTGAGACCTCCAGTAACTGTGAGCTAAATGAACCTTTCCTTCCTTCATTTTGAGTGTTGGATATTTGTCCCATCAATGAGAGAAGAGTAACTGAGACAAAACCAGAACAGCCTTCTATTGAGTGCAGCTCTGCTCTCACCTCAGGAAAAGCCCACCAATTTAAGACTTCTGACACCCAGGACTGTGAGGCTAAAACTTCATATTGATTTAAGTACCGCATGCTCATTTGCTACAATGTGATAAATAACTAATATATGGGCTGAGCATCCTTATCTAAAAGTCCAAAGTCCCAAATGCTCTAAAATCTGAGACTTTGTGAACACCTGTATGATAGAGTGATGGAACATCCCATGCCTGACTGCATGTGACAGATTGCAGACAAAGCTCAGGTTTGTGAAAAATATTGTATAAAATTACCTTGAGCCCATGTGTCTAATGTGTATATAAACATAAGTTTCATATGTACAATCTAATCCTGTCCTCAAGATGTTTCACTGTGTATATGCAAACATTTCCAAACATGAGAAATCCAAAATCCAAAACACTTCTGGTCCCAAACATTTTAGACAAGAGATGCTCAAACTACACCTGCTTTTTCACTTGTGAGCCTCTCTTCTTGCGATGTTCTGGTGATGATAATTTTTCAATTACAGGAGACTGAGCTCAGGACCTCTGTGCTGAGCTACAACCCATAACCTTTTTTTTTTTTTTTTTTTTTTTTATTTTGAGACAAGTTTTCATTAAGTTGTTCCAGCGGGGCTCAAAATTGTGCTCTACCTGCTTTGGCCCAGAGTTCTGGGATTATAAATGTGCACCACATCTGGCCAGTGGTATTTAATCTTGATTTTCAACTTCAGGGACTTGAGAGATGCCCAGATTAGTAAGGCACACTCTTGGTGTGTCTGGGTGGGTCATGGGGGCCTGAACTTAAGGGCCATATGTGGTCCCAGGCCCTTTCTTCCCAGGCTCTGCCCCAACTCTCTGCTTTCCTGGTACCATCATTGAATAGTTTCCTCCACCACACCTTCCTACCAGGTGCTCCTGCCTTGGAGCCAGCCAACCAGGAACTGAACCCCCTAAAACTGTAAGCCAAGTAGACTATATCCTCTTTTAAGTCATGGTTGTCATATAGGTTTGTCTCAGCAGTGGAAAACTGGCCATTTCACTTCCCTGTAAGATGTTTAAATTCTGAAACCAGGAGCCCATCCTGAGCCAGTATTGCCCCTCTCAGGGACCTTGAGCTGCATTTCCCTCCCTCAGGGGCTTCTACCAGCTTTCACAGTCCTTTATCACAACCCACCCTTTATGCCAACGTGACTCCAGAAAACACCACCTTGCTTTTGGGTGAAGCACTCTTCCTTTCTCTTCAGGGTATTTTCTAGACCTGTGCTGACTTCATACTTCTCTTTGCTGAAGGCAGTAGTCCTCTTTTTCCTCAAAATGCCCTTACATCAAACTTCTTGGTTCCCAACAGCTGGTCACTTGACTCAGCAGTGAGCGTGTCTCCAGCAAATGACCAACAAGTCTGTCACAGGAGAGTGGCCTTCCCAGGTGACTGTCTGAGACCAGCATTTCCTGCATCATTGCCTTGGAATAGTACAGGCCCAACTGCCACTCCAGGCAAAGAGAGAAGCCCCTCACTGCACCTTGCCTGACAAAGGCCACAGTGAACCATGGACACCAGGCCTTTGCCTTGCAGGCTGCTGGCAGGCTGCCCACACAGCCAGGCAGACAGTCCTGGAGTTTGAGCCCCAGAGCTGGGAGAGAATCAGGAACAAAGCACCCCTTGGTCTGAGGGCAGTAGGTGCATGAGCCAGGATGAGAGATGAAGCAAACCGTTTCATCTGTTTTTCTCAAAGCACAAGACTAGCTGCATGGATGTGTGCTTTGATGTGAAAGGACATTCCTATCCAATTAGCAAGATGAAGGCACTGAGTACCTATGAAGTATTTCTGTTTCTAAAAGCTCCAGAAGTCTCTGAATTCTAATTCTTGTTGTTAAGGCATCTGTGCACATGTCTGTGTGCAGGCATGCGCGCGCGCACACACACACACACACATATACACACACACATACATGCACGCACATCTTCAGCTCAGATGGGGAATGACCAAAGGGTTCTACCTTCCCAGCAGAATGCGTACATCCTGCGAACCATCTGAAGACGTCCAGTCACCTTGGGGCGCAAGTGCAGCTCCAGCCCATACCTACCCCATAGCCTCTGCTTCCTGCTGGGCTCCTCACCCTGTTTTCTGCAAACAACACATTTCCTATTCAAGCCATGAGTCTGAATTGCCCACGGCAGGAGCCCTGGTCTCTTTTACAGAAAGCTAAAAGGCCTGTTTCTCTTTTTCTTCCCCCACAAAAACACAGCAAGTAATTTATCTCTGTACAACTCACCACAGCAGGGGTGGAAATGGCTGTCAGAGCAGCTGCTCTTTCCAGGCCATGCTGGCCATGCTTGGGAGCTTGAGTTCTGACTTCCTGGGAGCCACACAATACCCCTCCCTGTGGTTCTCAACAGGTGGCTGGGTCCAAGACTAAACCCTCGAGGCAGAGAGGTAGCAGCTGCCATACAAAGAATATTTTTAAAACACCAGTGTTCCTTAGAGGCAGGAAGGTGTGATGGGATGATTGCTTTGGAATCCAGAAAGAAAACAAAAATCAATCTTTCTACCCAAAGCCAGACACATTTGTAGGCAGAGCAGGTGGCTGCCTATAAGTTGGAATATGAAAGGTGCCAAGAAAGTCCCCAGCCAAAAATACCTTCTCACATCCAAGTGGTCATGGATCCTCACTCCTTCCTGTAGGCAGCCTTTCCTTACGGTTTTCCTTTCAGCATCATCTTTACAAATGCATACTTTTAGGAAGAGACTGTTTATCCCTATTTCCTTATTAAGGGCTGAATCATATCCCCCAAAATTCCCTTGTGGAACCGCTCCTAGTCTAACTCATTTGTCCCTCTCCAGGCTGCTGTGGCTGACACTGCCCATCCAGCTCAGCTCCTCCACCACACAGCCCCTTCAGGGCCATGCTGCCCCCGATCCACCCATTTCACATTGCAACCTCCTACCACCATTGGAATCAGGACTGCATTTTGGTTGTCTTTGTGACCCTCACAGTGCCTAGCACAGAGCATTATTCAGATTGGTAAAATGTTCTGATTGAACCAGTGTGTCCTGTCCTTTTATTTTCTGCAAAGGCAAGGTGGATGAATCCAAAATACACACAGTTTCCTCTCTATAGCCTTTCAGCTGTGACCAGAAGATTATCAGATGACCTGACCAAATTCCCTCTGGGTTCACTGCTTTCTATCTGACCAGTCTTGTGTATTGAAAAATAAAGGCAGCTGCTTCCTGAGCCAGCCTGTGTGCATCAGGAACCTGCCTACAACTCGCACCTAATCCTTCCCACTGGGGCCTCTTCAGGACAGGGCCTATTGTGACAACAGTAACACAATGACTAAGGACTGTGTCTGCAGTACACACAGGTCTCTGTTTTTTACTATAGTCACTGCAGTGCTCAGTCACACAGGGCACACACCCACAGACAATGGGTCGCCACGTGCAGGGTGTGGGAGTGCTGCAGCCCCTGTAGCGCCTCAGGGCCAGCCCAGGTGCTGGCTCACCCTCGCCCACACCCCAGCTATGAATTGCACCCTGGGCTCTCCCGTGTCCTCTCATACTCACTGGGGCCAGGGCTCTTGCAAAGGCCACGCAGCTGGGCTGCACACAGCACTCTTCCTGCTGTAAGTCCTTAGTAGGGAGGGCCAGAAGAGACACCACATACTTATTGTGAGGTGGCCTCATGGTTTTGCTGAGCCTTTGCAGGGAATCTTCAGCCTCTCAGTATGTGTTAGGGACAGGAAGGGATTTCTCCATGAGGGGGTTGGAGGTGAGTCAGACCAAGCTGGGTGGGAGGCACTAACCCACATGTGGGGGCTCCTTGTCAAGCAAGAGCTGTGGGTGCTATCACTGACTCCAAGGGCTGTCACTGGTCTGAAGTCAAGCTTGAGGTCACCATCAACACAGATCTGATGTGGGCTTGAGAAGAGGTCTAGTGGGCAGTTGTAGGGGTCTGACTGTCATCAGAAGACTGGGGACAAAATCCAGAAAGCTCTGTCCCAAACCACTATAAGGATGGCTAGAAGCCCATGAGGTTGCTGTCCTGGCAAAAGAGCAGCCAAGGAAGTCGGGGCCTGGGCAGTGCAGCTGGACCATGGCACCCACCAGTGCCTCAGCCAGGCAGATGAAGAGGGGAGAGCAACTGCTACTCTTCCAGCGCTGTTGAGCAGGGTCTCAGCACCAGGTATGACTTGTTCTGTTACCTCTGCAGTGCACTGCAATAGCAGGGAAAGGCCGGCCGGGAGAGCCCAGCTCAGCAAGTGAGGGCTTCATGCTGAATCTAGTTTTCATCAATAGCTCTGGACAGATCTGCTCTTGTTTACTGCTTTATAATTTTGTCAAAATCTTAGAAGCCTCACTCAGGCTTCAGGAAACTGACACAGGAGAATCACCATGAGTTCAAAGCCACCAGCCACCCTGTATTAAAAAAAAAAAAAAAAAAAAAAAAAGTAGAATTTAAAAAAGCATGCCTCACCTTCAGTGTTGTGCTGAAATTTGAAATTTCTTCACCTGCTGAGGAAGTGAAAAAGCCTCTCTCCTCCCTTTTCCTCTTTGCTTCTTCTTCCCCTTCCTCCTCCTCATCCACACCTTTATCCCTTTCATCCCCTTCCCACTCCCCTGCCTGGGATTTGGTTGGTGCTGAGGTCTACTCAGTCCAAGAGCCACAGGCTAGTCTCTCTGTGACCCAGAAGGCCTGGACACCCCTTGACATGAAAGCTGTCCCCCTGCACCTCCTCTGAACTTGCTGCTTAATAGTTCAATTTCTTATGTATCACACCTCCAACCTTAATATGAGGGCTTTGCTTTGGAGAAGAATTATTACAGATCAGAACATAGGCATTATCTTCCAAGTTCTTTCTGGTGGTTAGCCCAAATGACCTCTAAGATTCTTGTCAGAATCTAGCATTTTAAAACAAAGGCATGAATAAAAATTCTACCTGAAACCATCTGAGGTTTACCTCTAAAGCGTATAATCTATGCAAACACATGCAAATTGTGAGTAAGCCTAATAAGATTGAAAGTGGCAAGTGTTTAAGCTGTTTTTCACAACATAGGCACCAAATTTAAAGTCTGTTCTAAAAGTCTCAGGCAAGGGGGCCCTTGGGCCTGGAGAAGCCAGGGTGCTATCCACAACTACAAGATAGACCAGAACAATGAGGGACTGGATTTAACCAAGACTCCAGATTACAAAACCCCCTCAATTGCCTCTTAGCTCAGGACACTTAAATATCTCCACTTCCAGCCAATCTGATTACATTCAGATTTGATTGGGCTCCCATCTCCTTGTCCATTGCCACAGTCTAAAGCTCTCCCGCCGACCCGCCCACCCCCAACAAAACCAGTGCCATAGTATTGGCTTCCATGCATGTCAGGCAGTGAGGCTCATCAGGGTCAGCGTGACCACAGCTCTCATTTATTGGGCACCAGCTCTGCACTGGGGCCTATGCAGTGCACAGCCTCATTTGATCTCTCCCCAACCAGGAGGAATATTCCCCAATACCCCCTACTGCAATAGAAGACACGGAGACTTGCAGAAATTTAGTGGCTCATCAGAGTCACACAGTGGTAACCAAGGGAGCCAGGATTTGAGCCCCGTCTTATACCCTTCTGACAGTCTCAGCAGGAAACTGGACCCAGGGAGGCTCCTGGGCCCAGGTGTGGATCTCCACTGAGACAAACTCTGGGACTGGTGGTAGCGCTGGGCCTGGAATTGCTGCTGAGCTAGTAGGTTTCCTCTGCTGCTGACCTGGATGATTCTCTGTCACCTGGCCTTGCACATGTGCTCAGATGCAGTGCTGTCCTGTGTCCCCTGAAGTGTGCTGCTGCTGATTGGCTTGCTAGAGTCAGGCTGGGCAGGAGCAACTGCCCAGTGTTTGTCCCTGACTTTCTTCTATGTGTGTCCTCCTGCCTTCTTGTAATGCCTGCTCAAGTAACAGACCCTGGAGGGTTGCATCTAACCAGCTCTGCTTTCTATTTTAGCAATCCAAGAAGCCACTCTATCGTGGAATCAGATCTAGCATTACCAATATGGTTTTTTTTTTTTTTTTTTTTTCTAA